>JAMOIN010001274.1:0-20430 GCA_024666655.1 Dascyllus trimaculatus
AATTATTTGACCAAGTTTAGGCCAATTGGATGGGCAAATTTAATTCCAAAACGTCCCGTTGCCAGTTGGTGACGCTATGACTATTTCAAAATTTTTTAGTGTGGATGTCTTCAGACTGTACATGACATTCTGAATGTGAAGTTTGGAGCAGATAGGTTCTTGTTCAGCTGAGATATAGACCCTTGAATTTTCATGGCGAAACATCAAAATTCGCCACGGTGCCACAGACACGCCCTTCGATGACAAGTCACCATTGTCTCTGTGATTCATCATCAATGTGTTCAGGCTTATGTCAGAAGGTCTGAGGTGAATCTGGACAACGGGTTGACAACAGTACATAAAAGTATTAAAAAAGCAAAAATCCTGTTGCCACTAGGTGGCGCTATGACTGTGAGTGAATATTATCATATGGATGTCATCAGCTCAGGTCTGTGATCCTACATGTAAAGTTTCATTCAGATTGGAGCATGTTCAGAGAGTTAGACCTGCACTTCCTGTTGCATGGCGAAGGATCAGTAATTCGGGGGGGCTGCCATGGCCACACCCTTTGACTGACATAGAAGACTTTTATAACTTTTTATCAGGAAGGTCGGTTGTATGTACACACCAAATTTCAGGTCTCTAAGACTTACCCCCTAGGAGGAGTTCATCACAGATTTTTCACAGTTAACGCCAGATATGTCACTTCCTGTTTGGTTTAGAGCATGGCTATGATTGACTTTTTTGTCTTTCCTGATGTGCTGAATATGCCTGCAAAATTTTTTAGCTGTATATGAAATGTCCTTCCAGTTAGTCTAATAGCACTTTTTAAAATTTTGCAGGGGGCGCTATGGAGCCATTTTGGGACACACATACACAGACCCAATAAAATATCAAATTTTTCACCGGTCCTGATGTGTGTGCAGATTTTGACGCGAATCGGTGCATGTTTAGGCCCTCAAAAAAGCAATTCATTTGGCGGTAAAATAATAATAATAATAATAATAATAATAATAATAATCTCTAGCATTACAATAGGGTCTTCGCACCATTCGGTGCTCGGACCCTAATAATAATAATAATAATCTCTAGCATTACAATAGGGTCTTCGCACCATTCGGTGCTCGGACCCTAATTAAAGCTGCAAGCAGCGATGAACGGGTCCTCGCACCCCTTGCTGGTCGGCGACCCCAAGCACGTCCGTCAGGCGATGCTGCGACCGGGAGCGCATTTAGGCCCATGAATGCAACCAGGGCTGGATTCTGAACACACAGGTCAAATTTCTGCCAGATTGGATTATTACAGAGTGTTTATGCAGCACTTACTGTCCATCCAAGAGGTGGCGCTGTCACTGTGGCTGTATATTGGTCTATGGAAATCATCAGGGCTGTAACCTGATCACACATTTAAAGTTTGAGGCAGATAGCAGCACATACAGGGGATTTAACAAGACTTCCTCCTTCCTGGCGAAGCATCAAAGTTCAGTCGGCCGCCATGGCCACGCCCTTTGGGTTTGGCATATGATTTTCACATATTTTCAAGCTGAAGATGTGTTCCATATATTGGCACAATTTCAGATGTTTTGGAGTTATCGTCTGTGAGCAATTAATTTCTGAAAATGAGCAAAAACAGCAAAAATCCGACATTGAAATCAAAATTGCCGACTTCCTGTTGGGCTTAGAGAATGGCTCCAAGAGACTTTTTTTTTGACACTGATGTGTTACATATGCATGCCAAATTTTGTAGACGTAGGTTAAATTTGATGAGTGGGCCATTTTTTTAAATGCTGCAGGGGGCGCTATGCCACATGCTGTGAATGTATTTTGGCACATGGATGTGGTCAGGGCAGGAGTGTGATTAAACATGCAAAGTTTGAGGCAGATTGGAGCAAGCAGAGGATATTTACACAGCAGTTGATGTTTCATGGCGAAGCATCAAACTTCAGGGGGTTGCTATGGGCACGCCCTTTGACATTGGAGGATGCTTTTTATAACTTTTGATCATAATGTCCTGGTGTATATACTGGTCAAATTTGAGGTCTGCATGAGTTATCCCCTAGGAGGAGATAGTTCTCAAAAATGAACAACATTCGTCAAAATTTGTCCAATTAATTCAAAATGGCGGACTTCCTGTTGGGTTTAGGGCGTGGCTCCAAGAGGATTTTTTGTGCGTCCTGATGTGTTCTATATGTCCCCCAAATTTTGTGGACGTAGGTTAAATGTACTGCAGGGGCTGTTTGTTAAAAATGCTGTAGGGGGCGCTATAGCACGTGTTGTGCTGAGATGCATACAGTTTTCTTCCTTCAGCTGGTGGTGATGTGTGTGCAAATTTTGGTGATGTTTTGATAATTCTTATGCTGTAAAAGGCAAGTTGTTTTTCATATCAACTTTGCGTTGCCGCGGCAACAGCGTTTTATAAAATGCCAAAATCTTCACATCTCTGTGATTCATCATCAATGTGTTCAGGCTGATGTCAGAAGGTCTGAGGTGAATCTGGACAACGGGTTGACAACAGTACATAAAAGTATTAAAAAAGCAAAACTCCTGTTGCCACAAGGTGGCGCTATGACTGTGAGTGAATATTATCATATGGATGACATCAGCTCAGGTCTGTGATCCTACATGTAAAGTTTCATTCAGATTGGAGCATGTTCAGAGAGTTAGACCTGCACTTCCTGTTGCATGGCGAAGGATCAGTAATTCGGGGGGCTGCCATGGCCACACCCTTTGACCGACATAGAAGACTTTGATAACTTTTCATCAGGAAGGTCTGTTGTATGTACAGACCAAATTTCAGGTCTCTAAGACTTACCCCCTAGGAGCAGTTCATCACAGATTTTTCACAGTTAACGCAAGATATGTCACTTCCTGTTGGGGTTAGAGCATGGCTATGATTGACTTTTTTGTCTTTCCTGATGTGCTGAATATGCCTGCAAAATTTTTTAGCTGTATATGAAATGTCCTTCCAGTTAGTCTAATAGCACTTTTTAAAATTTTGCAGGGGGCGCTATGGAGCCATTTTGGGACACACATACACAGACCCAATAAAATATCAAATTTTTCACCGGTCCTGATGTGTGTGCAGATTTTGACGCGAATCGGTGCATGTTTAGGCCCTCAAAAAAGCAATTCATTTGGCGGTAAAATAATAATAATAATAATAATAATAATAATAATAATAATTAAAGCTGCAAGCAGCGATGAACGGGTCCTCGCACCCCTTGCTGGTCGGCGACCCCAAGCACGTCCGTCAGGCGATGCTGCGACCGGGAGCGCATTTAGGCCCATGAATGCAACCAGGGCTGGATTCTGAACACACAGGTCAAATTTCTGCCAGATTGGATTATTACAGAGTGTTTATGCAGCACTTACTGTCCATCCAACAGGTGGCGCTATCACTGTGACTGTATATTGGTGTATGGAAATCATCAGGGCTGTAACCTGATCACACATTTAAAGTTTGAGGCAGATAGCAGCACATACAGGGGATTTAACAAGACTTCCTCCTTCCTGGCGAAGCATCAAAGTTCAGTCGGCCGCCATGGCCACGCCCTTTGGGTTTGGCATATGATTTTCACATATTTTCAAGCTGAAGATGTGTTCCATATATTGGCACAATTTCAGATGTTTTGGAGTTATCGTCTGTGAGCAATTAATTTCTGAAAATGAGCAAAAACAGCAAAAATCCGACATTGAAATCAAAATTGCCGACTTCCTGTTGGGCTTAGAGAATGGCTCCAAGAGACTTTTTTTTTGACACTGATGTGTTACATATGCATGCCAAATTTTGTAGACGTAGGTTAAATTTGATGAGTGGGCCATTTTTTTAAATGCTGCAGGGGGCGCTATGCCACAAGCTGTGAATGTATTTTGGCACATGGATGTGGTCAGGGCAGGAGTGTGATTAAACATGCAAAGTTTGAGGCAGATTGGAGCAAGCAGAGGATATTTACACAGCAGTTGATGTTTCATGGCGAAGCATCAAACTTCAGGGGGTTGCTATGGGCACGCCCTTTGACATTGGAGGATGCTTTTTATAACTTTTGATCATAATGTCCTGGTGTATATACTGGTCAAATTTGAGGTCTGCGCGAGTTATCCCCTAGGAGGAGATAGTTCTCAAAAATGAACAACATTCGTCAAAATTTGTCCAATTAATTCAAAATGGCGGACTTCCTGTTGGGTTTAGGGCGTGGCTCCAAGAGGATTTTTTGTGCGTCCTGATGTGTTCTATATGTCCCCCAAATTTTGTGGACGTAGGTTAAATGTACTGCAGGGGCTGTTTGTTAAAAATGCTGTAGGGGGCGCTATAGCACGTGTTGTGCTGAGATGCATACAGTTTTCTTCCTTCAGCTGGTGGTGATGTGTGTGCAAATTTTGGTGATGTTTTGATAATTCTAATGCTGTCAAAGGCAAGTTGTTTTTCATATCAACTTTGCGTTGCCACGGCAACAGCGTTTCATGAAATGGCAAAATCTTCACACTGTGCCATGATCATGGTGTGAAGACTCATCACATCAATTTTCAGAATTATTTGACCAAGTTTAGGTCAATGGGATGGGCAAATGTAATTCCAAAACGTCCCGTTGCCAGTTGGTGGCGCTATGACTATTTCAAAATTTTTTAGTGTGGATGTCTTCAGACTGTACATGACATTCTGAATGTGAAGTTTGGAGCAGATAGGTTCTTGTTCAGCTGAGATATAGACCCTTGAATTTTCATGGCGAAACATCAAAATTCGCCACGGTGCCACAGACACGCCCTTCGATGAAACGTCACCATTTTTTTTGTGATTCATCATCAATGTGTTCATGCTTATGTCAGCAGGTCTGAGGTGAATCTGGACAACGGGTTGACAACAATACATAAAAGTATTAAAAAAGCAAAAATCCTGTTGCCACAAGGTGGCGCTATGACTGTGAGTGAATATTACCATATGGATGTCATCAGTGCAGGTCTGTGATCATACATGTAAAGTTTCATTCAGATTGGAGCATGTTCAGGAGAGTTAGACCAGCACTTCCTGTGGCATGGCGAAGGATGGCGAAGGATCAGTATTTCGGGGGGCTGCCATGGCCACACCCTTTGATCGACAGTGAAGACTTTGATAACTTTTCATCAGGATGGTCTGTTGTATGTACAGACCAAATTTCAGGTCTCTAAGACTTACCCCCTAGGAGCAGTTCATCACAGATTTTTCACAGTTAACGCAAGATATGTCACTTCCTGTTGGGGTTAGAGCATGGCTATGATTGACTTTTTTGTCTTTCCTGATGTGCTGAATATGCCTGTCAAATTTTGTAGCTGTAGATGAAATGTCCTTCCAGTTAGTCTAATACCACTTTTTAAAATTTTGCAGGGGGCGCTATGGAGCCATTTTGGGACACACATGCACAGACCCCATAAAATATCAAATTTTTCACCGGTCCTGATGTGTGTGCAGATTTTGACGCGAATCGGTGCATGTTTAGGCCCTCAAAAAAGCAATTCATTTGGCGGTAAAATAATAATAATAATAATAATAATAATAATAATAATAATCTCTAGCATTCCAATAGGGTCTTCGCACCATTCGGTGCTCGGACCCTAATTAAAGCTGCAAGCAGCGATGAACGGGTCCTCGCACCCCTTGCTGGTCGGCGACCCCAAGCACGTCCGTCAGGCGATGCTGCGACCGGGAGCGCATTTAGGCCCATGAATGCAACCAGGACTGGATTCTGAACACACAGGTCAAATTTCTGCCAGATTGGATTATTACAGACTGTTCATGCAGCACTTACTGTCCATACAACAGGTGGCGCTATCACTGTGACTGTATATTGGTGTATGGAAATCATCAGGGCTGTAACCTGATCACACATTTAAAGTTTGAGGCAGATAGCAGCACATACAGGGGATTTAACAAGACTTCCTCCTTCCTGGCGAAGCATCAAAGTTCAGTCGGCCGCCATGGCCACGCCCTTTGGGTTTGGCATATGATTTTCACATATTTTCAAGCTGAAGATGTGTTCCATATATTGGCACAATTTCAGATGTTTTGGAGTTATCGTCTGTGAGCAATTAATTTCTGAAAATGAGCAAAAACAGCAAAAATCCGACATTGAAATCAAAATTGCCGACTTCCTGTTGGGCTTAGAGAATGGCTCCAAGAGACTTTTTTGTTGACACTGATGTGTTACATATGCATGCCAAATTTTGTAGACGTAGGTTAAATTTGATGAGTGGGCCATTTTTTTAAATGCTGCAGGGGGCGCTATGCCACAAGCTGTGAATGTATTTTGGCACATGGATGTGGTCAGGGCAGGAGTGTGATTAAACATGCAAAGTTTGAGGCAGATTGGAGCAAGCAGAGGATATTTACACAGCAGTTGATGTTTCATGGCGAAGCATCAAACTTCAGGGGGTCGCTATGGCCACGCCCTTTGACATTGGAGGAAGCTTTTTATAACTTTTGATCATAATGTCCTGGTGTATATACTGGTCAAATTTGAGGTCTGCGCGAGTTATCCCCTAGGAGGAGATAGTTCTCAAAAATGAACAACATTCGTCAAAATTTGTCCAATTAATTCAAAATGGCGGACTTCCTGTTGGGTTTAGGGCGTGGCTCCAAGAGGATTTTTTGTGCGTCCTGATGTGTTCTATATGTCCCCCAAATTTTGTGGACGTAGGTTAAATGTACTGCAGGGGCTGTTTGTTAAAAATGCTGTAGGGTGCGCTATAACACGTGCTGTGCTGAGATGCATACAGTTTTCTTCCTTCAGCCGGTGGTGATGTGTGTGCAAATTTTGGTGATGTTTTGATAATTCTAATGCTGTCAAAGGTAAGTTGTTTTTCATATCAACTTTGCGTTGCCACGGCAACAGCATTTTATAAAATGCCAAAATCTTCACACTGTGCCATGATCATGGTGTGAAGACTCATCACATCAATTTTCAGAATTATTTGACCAAGTTTAGGTCAATGGGATGGGCAAATGTAATTCCAAAACGTCCCGTTGCCAGTTGGTGGCGCTATGACTATTTCAAAATTTTTGAGTGTGGATGTCTTCAGACTGTACATGACATTCTGGATATGAAGTTTGGAGCAGATAGGTTCTTGTTCAGCTGAGATATAGGCCCTTGAAATTTCATGGCGAAACATCAAAATTCGCCACGCTGCCACAGACACGCCCTTAAATGAAACGTCACCATTTTCTCTGTGATTCATCATCAATGTGTTCAGGCTTATGTCAGCAGGTCTGAGGTGAATCTGGACAACGGGTTGACAACAATACATAAAAGTATTAAAAAAGCAAAAATCCTGTTGCCACAAGGTGGCGCTATGACTGTGAGTGAATATTACCATATGGATGTCATCAGTGCAGGTCTGTGATCATACATGTAAAGTTTCATTCAGATTGGAGCATGTTCAGGAGAGTTAGACCAGCACTTCCTGTGGCATGGCGAAGGATGGCGAAGGATCAGTATTTCGGGGGGCTGCCATGGCCACACCCTTTGATCGACAGTGAAGACTTTGATAACTTTTCATCAGGATGGTCTGTTGTATGTACAGACCAAATTTCAGGTCTCTAAGACTTACCCCTTAGGAGGAGTTCATCACAGATTTTTCACAGTAAACGCAAGATATGTCACTTCCTGTTGGGTTTAGAGCATGGCTATGATTGACTTTTTTGTCTTTCCTGATGTGCTGAATATGCCTGCAAAATTTTTTAGCTGTATATGAAATGTCCTTCCAGTTAGTCTAATAGCACTTTTTAAAATTTTGCAGGGGGCGCTATGGAGCCATTTTGGGACACACATACACAGACCCCATAAAATATCAAATTTTTCACCGGTCCTGATGTGTGTGCAGATTTTGACGCGAATCGGTGCATGTTTAGGCCCTCAAAAAAGCAATTCATTTGGCGGTAAAATAATAATAATAATAATAATTAAAGCTGCAAGCAGCGATGAACGGGTCCTCGCACCCCTTGCTGGTCGGCGACCCCAAGCACGTCCGTCAGGCGATGCTGCGACCGGGAGCGCATTTAGGCCCATGAATGCAACCAGGGCTGGATTCTGAACACACAGGTCAAATTTCTGCCAGATTGGATTATTACAGACTGTTTATGCAGCACTTACTGTCCATCCAACAGGTGGCGCTATCACTGTGACTGTATATTGGTCTATGGAAATCATCAGGGCTGTAACCTGATCACACATTTAAAGTTTGAGGCAGATAGCAGCACATACAGGGGATTTAACAAGACTTCCTCCTTTCTGGCGAAGCATCAAAGTTCAGTCGGCCGCCATGGCCACGCCCTTTGGGTTTGGCATATGATTTTCACATATTTTCAAGCTGAAGATGTGTTCCATATATTGGCACAATTTCAGATGTTTTGGAGTTATCGTCTGTGAGCAATTAATTTCTGAAAATGAGCAAAAACAGCAAAAATCCGACATTGAAATCAAAATTGCCGACTTCCTGTTGGGCTTAGAGAATGGCTCCAAGAGACTTTTTTTTTGACACTGATGTGTTACATATGCATGCCAAATTTTGTAGACGTAGGTTAAATTTGATGAGTGGGCCATTTTTTTAAATGCTGCAGGGGGCGCTATGCCACAAGCTGTGAATGTATTTTGGCACATGGATGTGGTCAGGGCAGGAGTGTGATTAAACATGCAAAGTTTGAGGCAGATTGGAGCAAGCAGAGGATATTTACACAGCAGTTGATGTTTCATGGCGAAGCATCAAACTTCAGGGGGTTGCTATGGGCACGCCCTTTGACATTGGAGGATGCTTTTTATAACTTTTGATCATAATGTCCTGGTGTATATACTGGTCAAATTTGAGGTCTGCATGAGTTATCCCCTAGGAGGAGATAGTTCTCAAAAATGAACAACATTCGTCAAAATTTGTCCAATTAATTCAAAATGGCGGACTTCCTGTTGGGTTTAGGGCGTGGCTCCAAGAGGATTTTTTGTGCGTCCTGATGTGTTCTATATGTCCCCCAAATTTTGTGGACGTAGGTTAAATGTACTGCAGGGGCTGTTTGTTAAAAATGCTGTAGGGTGCGCTATAACACGTGCTGTGCTGAGATGCATACAGTTTTCTTCCTTCAGCCGGTGGTGATGTGTGTGCAAATTTTGGTGATGTTTTGATAATTCTAATGCTGTCAAAGGTAAGTTGTTTTTCATATCAACTTTGCGTTGCCACGGCAACAGCATTTTATAAAATGCCAAAATCTTCACACTGTGCCATGATCATGGTGTGAAGACTCATCACATCAATTTTCAGAATTATTTGACCAAGTTTAGGTCAATGGGATGGGCAAATGTAATTCCAAAACGTCCCGTTGCCAGTTGGTGGCGCTATGACTATTTCAAAATTTTTGAGTGTGGATGTCTTCAGACTGTACATGACATTCTGCATGTGAAGTTTGGAGCAGATAGGTTCTTGTTCAGCTGAGATATAGACCCTTGAATTTTCATGGCGAAACATCAAAATTCGCCACGGTGCCACAGACACGCCCTTCGATGACACGTCACCATTGTCTCTGTGATTCATCATCAATGTGTTCAGGCTTATGTCAGAAGGTCTGAGGTGAATCTGGACAACGGGTTGACAACAGTACATAAAAGTATGAAAAAAGCAAAAATCCTGTTGCCACTAGGTGGCGCTATGACTGTGAGTGAATATTATCATATGGATGTCATCAGCTCAGGTCTGTGATCCTACATGTAAAGTTTCATTCAGATTGGAGCATGTTCAGAGAGTTAGACCTGCACTTCCTGTTGCATGGCGAAGGATCAGTAATTCGGGGGGGCTGCCATGGCCACACCCTTTGACTGACATAGAAGACTTTTATAACTTTTTATCAGGAAGGTCGGTTGTATGTACACACCAAATTTCAGGTCTCTAAGACTTACCCCCTAGGAGGAGTTCATCACAGATTTTTCACAGTTAACGCCAGATATGTCACTTCCTGTTTGGTTTAGAGCATGGCTATGATTGACTTTTTTGTCTTTCCTGATGTGCTGAATATGCCTGCAAAATTTTTTAGCTGTATATGAAATGTCCTTCCAGTTAGTCTAATAGCACTTTTTAAAATTTTGCAGGGGGCGCTATGGAGCCATTTTGGGACACACATACACAGACCCAATAAAATATCAAATTTTTCACCGGTCCTGATGTGTGTGCAGATTTTGACGCGAATCGGTGCATGTTTAGGCCCTCAAAAAAGCAATTCATTTGGCGGTAAAATAATAATAATAATAATAATAATAATAATAATAATAATTAAAGCTGCAAGCAGCGATGAACGGGTCCTCGCACCCCTTGCTGGTCGGCGACCCCAAGCACGTCCGTCAGGCGATGCTGCGACCGGGAGCGCATTTAGGCCCATGAATGCAACCAGGGCTGGATTCTGAACACACAGGTCAAATTTCTGCCAGATTGGATTATTACAGAGTGTTTATGCAGCACTTACTGTCCATCCAACAGGTGGCGCTATCACTGTGACTTTATATTGGTGTATGGAAATCATCAGGGCTGTAACCTGATCACACATTTAAAGTTTGAGGCAGATAGCAGCACATACAGGGGATTTAACAAGACTTCCTCCTTTCTGGCGAAGCATCAAAGTTCATTCGGCCACCATGGCCACGCCCTTTGGGTTTGGCATACGATTTTCACATATTTTCAACCTGAAGATGTGTTCCATATATTGGCACAATTTCAGATGTTTTGGAGTTATCGTCTGTGAGCAATTAATTTCTGAAAATGAGCAAAAACAGCAAAAATCCGACATTGAAATCAAAATTGCCGACTTCCTGTTGGGCTTAGAGAATGGCTCCAAGAGACTTTTTTTTTGACACTGATGTGTTACATATGCATGCCAAATTTTGTAGACGTAGGTTAAATTTGATGAGTGGGCCATTTTTTTAAATGCTGCAGGGGGCGCTATGCCACAAGCTGTGAATGTATTTTGGCACATGGATGTGGTCAGGGCAGGAGTGTGATTAAACATGCAAAGTTTGAGGCAGATTGGAGCAAGCAGAGGATATTTACACAGCAGTTGATGTTTCATGGCGAAGCATCAAACTTCAGGGGGTCGCTATGGCCACGCCCTTTGACATTGGAGGAAGCTTTTTATAACTTTTGATCATAATGTCCTGGTGTATATACTGGTCAAATTTGAGGTCTGCATGAGTTATCCCCTAGGAGGAGATAGTTCTCAAAAATGAACAACATTCGTCAAAATTTGTCCAATTAATTCAAAATGGCGGACTTCCTGTTGGGTTTAGGGCGTGGCTCCAAGAGGATTTTTTGTGCGTCCTGATGTGTTCTATATGTCCCCCAAATTTTGTGGACGTAGGTTAAATGTACTGCAGGGGCTGTTTGTTAAAAATGCTGTAGGTGGCGCTATTGCAGGTGCTGTGCTGAGATGCATACAGTTTTCTTCCTTTCGCTTGTGGTGATGTGTGTGCAAATTTTGGTGATGTTCGGATAATTCGAATGCTGTCAAAGGCAAGTTGTTTGTCATATCAACTTTGCGTTGCCACGGCAACAGCGTTTTATAAAATGCCAAAATCTTCACACTGTGCCATGATCATGGCGTGAAGACTCATCACACCAATTCTCAGAATTATTTGACCAAGTATAGGGCAATGGGATGGGCAAATGTAATTCCAAAACATCCTGTTGCCAGTTGGTGGCGCTATGACTATTTCAAATGTTTTTAGTGTGGATGTCTTCAGACTGGACATGACATTATGGATATGAAGTTTGGAGCAGATAGGTTCTTGTTCAGCTGAGATATAGACCCTTGAATTTTCATGGCGAAACATCAAAATTCGCCACGGTGCCACAGACACGCCCTTCGATGACACGTCACCATTGTCTCTGTGATTCATCATCAATGTGTTCAGGCTTATGTAAGAAGGTCTGAGGTGAATCTGGACAACGGGTTGACAACAGTACATAAAAGTATTAAAAAAGCAAAAATCCTGTTGCCACAAGGTGGCGCTATGACTGTGAGTGAATATTATCATATGGATGACATCAGCGCAGGTCTGTGATCCTACATGCAAAGTTTCATTCAGATTGGAGCATGTTCAGAGAGTTAGACCTGCACTTCCTGTTGCATGGCGAAGGATCAGTAATTCAGGGGGGCTGCCATGGCCACACCCTTTGACCGACATAGAAGACTTTGATAACTTTTCATCAGGAAGGTCAGTTGTATGTACAGACCAAATTTCAGGTCTCTAAGACTTACCCCCTAGGAGGAGTTCATCACAGATTTTTCACAGTAAGCGCAAGATATGTCACTTCCTGTTGGGTTTAGAGCATGGCTATGATTGACTTTTTTGTCTTTCCTGATGTGCTGAATATGCCTGTCAAATTTTGTAGCTGTAGATGAAATGTCCTTCCAGTTAGTCTAATACCACTTTTTTAAATTTTGCAGGGGGCGCTCTGGAGCCATTTTGGGACACACATGCACAGACCATATAAAATATCAAATTTTTCACCGGTCCTGATGTGTGTGCAGATTTTGACGCGAATCGGTGCATGTTTAGGCCCTCAAAAAAGCAATTCATTTGGCGGTAAAATAATAATAATAATAATAATAATAATAATCTCTAGCATTACAATAGGGTCTTCGCACCATTCGGTGCTCGGACCCTAATAATAATAATAATAATAATAATCTCTACCATTACAATAGGGTCTTCGCACCATTCGGTGCTCGGACCCTAATAATAATAATAATAATAATCTCTAGCATTACAATAGGGTCTTCGCACCATTCGGTGCTCGGACCCTAATAATAATAATCTCTAGCATTCCAATAGGGTCTTCGCACCATTCGGTGCTCGGACCCTAATAATAATAATAATAATCTCTAGCATTCCAATAGGGTCTTCGCACCATTCGGTGCTCGGACCCTAACTAACCAGGGAAGTGAACTAGGGAGGGTGAACAGGCAAACTAACAAAAGGCTAGGTTAACTACAGGACTCCCAGCAAACTAGCTGGAGGAACACAAAGCTAGCAAACTAGCTGGAGGAACACATTAATTACTAGCAGAATAAAGACACAGGACTAAAGACTAACCAAAACCAATTAACTGTGATGGTAACAGCTTACAACTCATTAAACACTCCCAAAACCAGACCCATAATATTCTAATATTTCAAAAGATCAACAACTATCAATTAAAGCTGCAAGCAGCGTCAAACGGGCCCTCGCTCCCCCCCGCACCGCCGCTCTGGAGACGATAGGAATCTCTAAAGTACACAGTTGTGTTACTGCTCTGCACATGTACCAAATTTCATGTCTGTAGGTTAAAGCGATGATTTTATATGAATTTTTGAAATTTCTAGGGGGCGCTGTGGAGCTGTTTGGCTGCGCCCAAGTGTTGATGGATAGCCTGTCATAAAACATATCAAGTTTCATTCACATCTGATCATGTGCAATGAAGTTATGAGCATTTCACACTTCATGGTCGCACGCTCAAAATGGCTGCCATGCCACGCCCACGCCGTGTGATGCAGCTACGAGATTTTAATAACTTTTCATCCTGGAAGGGTCTAGATGCCACACAGCTAATTTGGTGAAGATCGGATAAAAATCCTGGGAGGAGTCCAATGTCTCCAAATGACTTTGTCTAGGGGGCGCAGTAGAGCTCATTGGAATTTCGACTGTGCAGATCTGTTAGTCTCGGGTTCGTATGTGTATATTCCAAATTTCATGTTTGTAGAATACAGCAGTGATTTTTTATGAGTATTTGAATACTTGTAGGGGGCGCTGTGGAGCCGTTTAACCACGTCCATTCATGAATTGCATATTAAATGTTAGTTCTTGAGATTAATGAGGACTTGTGTGGATTTGGTGATTTTACATGGATCCCTTCACCTCCAAATCTCATTTCGTTCAACATGGCAAGTTTGCTCAAAATTACCGCCATGCCACGCCCACACCGTGTGACGCAGCCACGAGATTTTAATAACTTTTCTTTTTGGATGGGTCTAGATGCCACACAGCGAATTTGGTGAAGATTGGATACAAATCCTGGGAGGAGTTCGTTAAATTCCAATGTCTCCACACGACTTTTACTAGGGGGCGCCATAGAGCCGATTTGAATTTCGACTGTGCAAATTTGTTGGACTCGGTATTCTATATGTATGTACCAAATTTCATGTTTGTAGGATACAGCAGTGATTTTTTATGAGTATTTAAATTTTTGCAGGGGGCGCTGTGGAGCCGTTTGACCATGTCCATTCATGAATTGTATATTAAACCTTAGCGTTTGAGATTGATGAGGATTTGTGTGGATTTGGTGATATTAGGTGGATCCCTTCACCTCCAAAACTCATTTCATTCCATGTGGCAAAATTGGTGAAAATGGCTGCCATGCCACGCCCACACCGTGTGACATAGCCACGAGATTTTAATAACTTTTGATCCTGGAGGGGTCCAGATGACACACAGTGAATTTGGTGAAGACCGGATAAAAATCCTAGGAGGAGTTCGTTAAATTCCAATCCCTGTGCACCACATTTTCTAGGGGGCGCCGTGGAGCTTTTTCAAAATTTCAAAAGCAGGAATGTTTTTGTCTGGGGCTACTGTACCTGTGTACCAAATTTCATAGCTGTACGTGAAACTAGCCGTATTAACTCCACTAAAGTCCAATATTCAAGGTGGCGCTATTGAGTCATTTTGCCATTCATATGTGTAATTCCCCCAAAATATCAAATTTTTCGCCACTCCTGATGTGTGTGCAAAATTTGAGGAGTTTTTGAGCATGTTTAGGGGGTCAAATTGGGGTTCAATTTGGCGTAAGAAAAATTAAAGCTGCAAGCAGCGTCGAACTTGCCCTCGCTCCCCCCCGCAGCGCTGCTCTGGAGACAATCCAAATGTCGAAATTACACAATTGTGTTCGTGTCATCCTGTTCTGCACATTGACCAAATTTTATGTCTGTCGGACAAACCAGTTACTTTATATGAAATTTTGAAATTTGTAGGGGGCGCTGTGGAGCTTTTTGGCCATGCCCAAGTGTTGAGGGATAGCCTGTCATCAAGCATATCAAGTTTCATTCACATCTGATCATGTACAGCCAAATTATGAGCATTTCACACTTCATGGTCATAGGCTAAAAATGGCCGCCATGCCACGCCCACACCATGTGACGCAGCCACAACATTTTAATAACTTTTGATCCTGAAGGGGTCCAGATGCCACACAGCCAGTTTCATCAAGATGGGATAAAAATCCTGGGAGGAGTTCGTTAAATTCCAATGTCTCCACACGACCTTGTCTAGGGGGCGCCGTAGAGCCGATTGGAATTTCGACTGTGCAAATCTGTTGGTCTTGGGATACTATATGTATGTACCAATTTGCATGTTTGTCGGATAAAGCAGTGATTTTATATGACTAATTAAATATTTGTAGGGGGCGCTGTGGAGCCGTTTGACCACATCCATTTTTGAATTGTATATTACACATTAGGTCTTGAGATTAATGAGGATTTGTGTGGATTTGGTGATTTTACGTGGATCCCTTCACCTCCAAAACTCATTTCGTTACACATGGCGAATTTGCTGAAAATGGCCGCCATGCCACGCTCACACCGTGTGACGCAGCCATGAGATTTTAATAACTTTTGATCCTAAAGGGGTCCAGATGCCACACAGTGAATTTGGTGGGGATGGGATGAAAATCCTGGGAGGAGTTCGTTAAATTCCATTGTCTCAGCACCACATTGTCTAGGGGGCGCTGTGGAGCTGATTGGAATTTCAAGTGTACAGATCTGTTTGTCTGGATACATTATACATGTGTACCAAATTTCATGTTTGTAGGTCAAAGCAGTGGTTTTTTATGAGTATTTGAATATTTGTAGGGGGCGCTGTGGAGCCGTTTGAACACACCACTTCCTGAATTGTATATCAAACATTAGTTTCTGAGATTTGTGAGGATTTGTGTGGATTTGGTGATATTAGGTGGATCCTTTCACCTCCAAAACTCATTTCATTCCATGTGGCAAAATTGGTGAAAATGGCTGCCGTGCCACGCCCACACCGTGTGACGCAGCCACAAGATTTTAATAACTTTTCATCCTGGATGGGTCCAGATGCCACACAGCGAATTTGGTGAAGATAGGATAAAAATCCTAGGAGGAGTTCGTTAAATTCCAATCCCTGTGCACCACATTTTCTAGGGGGCGCCGTGGAGCTTTTTGAAATTTCAAAAGCAGGAATGTTTTTGTCTGGGGCTACTGTACCTGTGTACCAAATTTTATAGCTGTACGTGAAACTACCCGTATTAACTCCACTAAAGCCCAATTTTGAAGGTGGCGCTATTGAGTCATTTTGCCATTCATATGTGTAATTCCCCCAAAATATCAAATTTTTCGCCAGTCCTGATGTGTGTGCAAAATTTGAGGAGTTTTTGAGCATGTTTAGGGGGTCAAATTGGGGTTTAATTTGGCGTAAGAAAAATTAATGCTGCAAGCAGCGTCGGACGGGCCCTCGCTCCCCCCCCGCAACGCCGCTGTGGAGACGATGGGAATGTCTAAAGCACGCACTCGTGTTCGTCTCATCCTGCTCTGCACATGTACCAAATTTCATGTCTGTACGACAAACCAGTGATTTTATATGAAATTTTAAAATTTCGTAGGGGGCGCTATGGAGCTGTTTGAGTGCGCCACAGTGTTGAGGGATAGCCTGGCATCAAGCATATCAAGTTTTATTCATATTCGACCATGTGCAGTCAAGTTATGAGCATTTCACACTTCATGGCCACAGACTCAAAAAGGCCGTCCTGTCACGCCCACACCGTACATACTGAAGGGGTCCAGATGCCACACAGCCAATTTGGTGGAGATGGGATAAAAATCCTTGGAGGAGTTCGTTAAATTCCAATGTCTCTGCTCCACATTGTGTAGGGGGCGCTGTGGAGCTGATTGGAATTTCAAGTGTACAGATCTGTTTGTGTCAATACACTATACATGTGTACCAAATTTCATGTTTGTAGGTTAAAGCAGTGATTTTATATGAGTATTTGAATATTTGTAGGGGGCGTTGTGGAGCCGTTTGAACACGCCACTTCCTGAATTGTATATCAAACATTAGTTTTTGAGATTTGTGAGGATTTGTGTGGATTTGGTGATATTAGGTGGATCCCTTCACCTCCAAAACTATTTTCATTCCAAATGGCAAAATTGGTGACAATGGCCGCCATGCCACGCCCACAACGTGTGACATAGCCACGAGATTTTAATAACTTTTGATCCTGAAGGGGTCCAGATGCCACACAGCCAGTTTCATCAAGATGGGATAAAAATCCTGGGAGGAGTTCGTTAAATTCCAATGTCTCCACACGACCTTGTGTAGGGGGCGCCGTAGAGCCGATTGGAATTTCGACTGTGCAAATTTGTTGGTCTTGGGATACTATATGTATGTATCAATTTGCATGTCTGTAGGATAAAGCATTGATTTTATATGACTATTTCAATATTTGTAGGGGGCGCTGTGGAGCTTTTTGACCACATCCATTCCTGAATTGTATATCAAACGTTAGTTCTTGAGTTTAATGAGGATTTGTGTGGATTTGGTGATATTATATAGATCCCTTCACCTCCAAAACCCATTTCGTTCCACATGGCAATTTTGTGCAAAATGGCTGCCATGCCACGCCCACACCGTGTAACGCAGCTACAAGATTTTAATAACTTTTCATCCTGGAGGGGTCTAGATGCCACACAGCAAATTTGGTGATGATTGGAAAAAAATCCTGGGAGGAGTTTGTAAAATTCCAATCCCTGCGCACCAGGTTTTCTAGGGGGCGCCGTAGAGCTTTTTCGATATTTCAAAAGCAGGAATGTTTTTGTCTCGGGCTACTGTAGGTGTGTACCAAATTTCATAGCTGTACGTGAAACTAGCCGTATTAACTCCATTAAAGCCCAATTTTCATGGTGGCGCTATTGAGTCATTTTGCTATTCATATGTGTAATTCCCCCGAAATATCAAATTTTTCACCAGTCCTGATGTGTGTTCAAAATTTGGGGAGTTTTTGAGCATGTTTAGGGGGTCAAATTGGGGTTCAATTTGGCGTAAGAAAAATTAAAGCTGCAAGCAGCGTCGGACGGGCCCTCGCTCCCCCCCCACAACGCCGCTGTGGAGACCATGGGAATGTCTAAAGCACGCACTCGTGTTCGTCTCATCCTGCTCTGCACATGTACCAAATTTCATGTCTGTACGACAAACCAGTGATTTTATATGAAATTTTAAAAATTTGTAGGGGGCGCTGTGGAGCTGTTTAAGTGCGCCACAGTGTTGACGGATAGCCTGTCATCAAGCATATCAAGTTTCATTCATATTCGGCCATGTGCAGTCAAGTTATGAGCATTTCACACTTCATGGCCACACGCTCAAAATGGCCGCCCTGTCACGCCCACACCGTGTGACAGAGGCAGAAGATTTTAATAACTTTTCATCCTGAAGGGGTCTAGATGCCACACAGCCAATTTGGTGGAGATGGGATAAAAATCCTGGGAGGAGTTCGTTAAATTCCAATGTCTCAGCACCACATTGTCTAGGGGGCGCTGTGAAGCCAATTGAAATTTCAAGTGTACAGATCTGTTTGTCTGGATACACTATACATGTGTACCAAATTTCATGTTTGTAGGTCAAAGCAGTAGTTTTTTATGAGTATTGAATATTTGTAGGGGGCGCTGTGGAGCCGTTTGAACACGCCATTTCCTGAATTGTATATCAAACATTAGTTTTTGAGATTTGTGAGGATTTGTGTGGATTTGGTGATATTAGGTGGATCCCTTCACCTCCAAAACTCATTTCATTCCATGTGGCAAAATTGGTGAAAATGGCTGCCATGCCACGCCCACACCGTGTGACATAGCCACGAGATTTTAATAACTTTTGATCCTGAAGGGGTCCAGATGACACACAGTGAATTTGGTGAAGACCGGAAAAAATCCTAGGAGGAGTTCGTTAAATTCCAATGCCTGCGCACCACGTTTTCTAGGGGGCGCCGTGGAGCTTTTTCAAAATTTCAAAAGCAGGAATGTTTTTGTCTGGGGCTACTGTACCTGTGTACCAAATTTTATAGCTGTACGTGAAACTAGCCGTATTAACTCCACTAAAGTCCAATTTTCAAGGTGGCGCTATTGAGTCATTTTACCATTCATATGTGTAATTCCCCCACAATATCAAATTTTTCACCAGTCCTGACGTGTGTGCAAAATTTGAGGAGTTTTTGAGCATGTTTAGGGGGTCAAATTGGGGTTCAATTTGGCGTAAGAAAAATAAAGCTGCAAGCAGCGTCGGACGGGCCCTCGCTCCCCCCCCGCAACGCCGCTGTGGAGACGATGGGAATGTCTAAAGCACGCACTCGTGTTCGTCTCATCCTGCTCTGCACATGTACCAAATTTCATGTCTGTACGACAAACCAGTGATTTTATATGAAATTTTAAAATTTTGTAGGGGGCGCTGTGGAGCTGTTTAAGTGCGCCACAGTGTTGAGGGATAGCCTGTCATCAAGCATATCAAGTTTCATTCATTTTCGGCCATGTGCAGTCAAGTTATGAGCATTTCACACTTCATGGCCACACACTCAAAATGGCCGCCCTGTCACGCCCACACCGTGTGACAGAGGCAGAAGATTTTAATAACTTTTCATCCTGAAGGGGTCTAGATGCCACACAGCCAATTTGGTGGAGATGGGATAAAAATCCTGGGAGGAGTTCGTTAAATTCCAATGTCTCAGCACCACATTGTCTAGGGGGCGCTGTGAAGCCAATTGAAATTTCAAGTGTACAGATCTGTTTGTCTGGATACACTATACATGTGTACCAAATTTCATGTTTGTAGGTCAAAGCAGTAGTTTTTTATGAGTATTTGAATATCTGTAGGGGGCGCTGTGGAGCCGTTTGAACACGCCATTTCCTGAATTGTACATCAAACATTAGTTTTTGAGATTTGTGAGGATTTGTGTGGATTTGGTGATATTAGGTGGATCCCTTCACCTCCAAAACTCATTTCATTCCATGTGGCAAAATTGGTGAAAATGGCTGCCATGCCACGCCCACACCGTGTGACATAGCCACGAGATTTTAATAACTTTTGATCCTGAAGGGGTCCGGATGACACACAGTGAATTTGGTGAAGACCGGAGAAAAATCCTAGGAGGAGTTCGTTAAATTCCAATGCCTGCGCACCACGTTTTCTAGGGGGCACCGTGGAGCTTTTTCAAAATTTCAAAAGCAGGAATGTTTTTGTCTGGGGCTACTGTACCTGTGTACCAAATTTTATAGCTGTACGTGAAACTAGCTGTATTAACTCCACTAAAGTCCAATTTTCAAGGTGGCGCTATTGAGTCATTTTGCCATTCATATGTGTAATTCCCCCAAAATATCAAATTTTGCACCAGTCCTGATGTGTGTGCAAAATTTGAG
>JAMOIN010000958.1:0-20427 GCA_024666655.1 Dascyllus trimaculatus
TGTATCAAGGAATTGACTCAAAACAGTAAGTGGCAAAAGTGGCATTTTCAGCCCGCGAAAAGCTGTTTTAGAGCATTAGAAACAGGTTGACTGCAGTTTTTCAAAATCAATGTTTACAAACATGTTTCACTGTCAGATGCTGTTCAAATATGATAAATATGAAGGCAAAAGCTGTTTGCAGTCACGTTGTATCAAGGAATTGACTCCATAAGGTAAGTGGCAAAAGTGGCATTTTCAGCCCGCGAAAAGCTGTTATAGAGAATGAGAAACAGGTAGACTGCAGTTTTTCAAAATCAATGTTTACAAACAAGTTTCACTGTCAGATGCTGTTCAAATATGATAAATATGAAGGCAAAAGCTGTTTCCAATCACATTGAATGAAGGAATTGACTCCATACAGTGAGTGGCAAAAGTGGCATTTTCAGCGCGCGAAAAGCTGTTTTAGAGCATTAGACATAGCAACAGTTTACAATTTGAAAATCAATGTTTACAAACATGTTTCACTGTCACATGCTGTTTAAATATGATAAATATGAAGGCAAAAGCTTTTTCCAGTCACTTTGTATAAAGGAATTGACTCCATACATTAAATGGCAAAAGTGGCATTTTCAGCCAGCGAAAAGCTGTATTAGAGCAATAGAAATAGCAACAGTGCACTTTTTGAAAATCAATGTTTACAAACATGTTTCACTGTCAGATGCTGTTCAAATATGATAGATATGAAGGCAAAAGCTTTTTCCAGTCACGTTGGATGAAGGAATTGACTCCATACAGGGAGTGGCAAAAGTGGCATTTTCAGCCCGCGAAAAGCTGTTTTAGAGCATTAGAAAGAGCAACAGTGCACTTTTTGAAAATCAATGTTTACAAACATGCTTCACTGTCAGATGCTGTTCAAATATGATAAATATGAAGGCAATAACTGTTTCCAGTCACGTTGTATCAAGGAATTGACTCCAAACAGTAAGTGGCAAAAGTGGCATTTTCAGCCCGCGAAAAGCTGTTATAGAGCATTAGAAACAGGTAGACTGCAGTTTTTCAAAATCAATGTTTACAAACAAGTTTCACTGTCAGATGCTGTTCAAATATGATAAATATGAAGGCAAAAGCTGTTTCCAGTCACATTGTATGAAGGAATTGACTCCATACAGTGAGTGGCAAAAGTGGCATTTTCAGCGCGCGAAAAGCTGTTTTAGAGCATTAGACATAGCAACAGTTTACAATTTGAAAATCAATGTTTACAAACATGTTTCACTGTCACATGCTGTTTAAATATGATAAATATGAAGGCAAAAGCTTTTTCCAGTCACTTTGTATAAAGGAATTTACTCCATACAGTAAATGGCAAAAGTGGCATTTTCAGCCAGCGAAAAGCTGTATTAGAGCAATAGAAATAGCAACAGTGCACTTTTTTAAAATCAATGTATACAAACATTTTTCACTGTCAGATGCTGTTCAAATATGATAAATATGAAGGCAAAAGCTGTTTCCAGTCAGGTTGTATGAAGGAATTGACTCAATACAGTGAGTGGCAAAAGTGGCATTTTCAGCCCGCGAAAAGCTGTTTTAGAGCAATAGACATAGCAACAGTGCACAATTTGAAAATCAATGTTTACAAACATGTTTCACTTTCAGATGCTGTTCAAATATGATAAATATGAAGGCAAAAGCTGTTTCCAGTCACGTTGGATGAAGGAATTGACTCCATACAGTGAGTGGCAAAAGTGGCATTTTCAGCCCGCGAAAAGCTGTTTTAGAGCATTAGAAACAGGTAGACTGCAGTTTTTCAAAACCAATGTTTACAAACATGTTTCACTGTCAGATGCTGTTCAAATATGATAAATATGAAGGCGAAAGCTGTTTCCAGTCATGTTGTATCAAGGAATTTACTCCATACAGTGAGTGGCAAAAGTGGCATTTTCAGCCCGCGAAAAGCTGTTTTAGAGCATTAGACATAGCAACAGCGCACAATTTGAAAATCAATGTTTACAAACATGTTTCACTGTCAGATGCTGTTCAAATATGATAGATATGAAGGCAAAAGCTGTTTCCAGTCACGTTGTATCAAGGAATTTACTCCATACAGTGAGTGGCAAAAGTGGCATTTTCAGCCCGCGAAAAGCTGGTTTAGAGCATTAGAAATAACAACAGTGCACTTTTTGAAAATCAATGTTTAATTACATGCTTCACTGTCAGATGCTATTCAAATATGATAAATATGAAGGCAAAAGCTTTTTCCAGTCACGTTGGATGAAGGAATTGACTCCATACAGTGAGTGGCAAAAGTGGCATTTTCAGCCAGCGAAAAGCTGTTTTAGAGCATTAGAAATAGCAACAGTGCACTTTTTGAAAGTCAATGTTTACAAACATGTTTCACTGTCAGATGCTGTTCAAATATGATAAATATGAAGGCAAAAGCTGTTTCCAGTCACGTTGTATCAAGGAATTGACTCCATAAGGTAAGTGGCAAAAGTGGCATTTTCAGCCCGCGAAAAGCTGTTATAGAGCATGAGAAACAGGTAGACTGCAGTTTTTCAAAATCAATGTTTACAAACAAGTTTCACTGTCAGATGCTGTTCAGATATGATAAATATGAAGGTAAAAGCTGTTTCCAGTCACATTGTATGAAGGAATTGACTCCATACAGTGAGTGGCAAAAGTGGCATTTTCAGCCCGCGAAAAGCTGTTTTAGAGCATTAGACATAGCAACAGTGCACAATTTGAAAATCAATGTTAACAAACATGTTTCACTGTCAGATGCTGTTCAAATATGATAGATATGAAGGCAAAAGCTGTTTCCAGTCACGTTGTACCAAGGAATTTACTCCATACAGTGAGTGGCAAAAGTGGCATTTTCAGCCCGCGAAAAGCTGGTTTAGAGCATTAGAAATAACAACAGTGCACTGTTTGAAAATCAATGTTTAATAACATGTTTCACTGTCAGATGCTGTTCAAATATGACAAATATGAAGGCAAAGGCTGTTTCCAGTTACGTTGTATCAAGGAATTGACTCAATACAGTGAGTGGCAAAAGTGGCATTTTCAGCCCGCGAAAAGCTGTTTTAGAGCATTAGAAATAACAACAGTGCACTTTTTGAAAATCAATGTTTACAAACATGTTTCACTTTCAGATGCTGTTCAAATATGATAAATATGAAGGCAAAAGCTGTTTCCAGTCACGTTGTATCAAGGAATTGACTCAATACAGTGAGTTGCAAAAGTGGCATTTTCAGCCCGCTAAAAGCTGTTTTAGAGTATTAGAAATAGCAACAGTGCACTTTTTGAGAATCAATGTTTACCAACATGTTTCACTGTCAGATGCTGTTCAAATATGATAAATATGAAGGCAAAAAGCTGTTTCCAGTCACGTTGTATCACGGAATTGACTCAATACAGTGAGTGGCAAAAGTGGCATTTTCAGCCCGCGAAAAGCTGGTTTAGAGCATTAGAAATAGCAACAGTGCACTTTTTGAAAATCAATGTTTACAAACATGTTTCACTGTCAGATGCTGTTCATATATGATAAATATGAAGGCAAAAGCTGTTTCCATTCACGTTGTATCAAGGAATTGACTCAATGCAGTGAGTTGCAAAAGTGGCATTTTCAGCCCGCGAAAAGCTGTTTTAGAGCATTAGAAATAGCAACAGTGCACTTTTTGAAAATCAATGTTTAATAACATGTTTCACTGTCAGATGCTGTTCAAATATGATATATATGAAGGCAAAGGCTGTTTCCAGTCACGTTGTATCAAGGAATTGACTCAATACAGTGAGTGGCAAAAGAGGCATTTTCAGCCCGCGAAAAGCTGCTTTAGAGCATTAGAAATAGCAACAGTGCACTTTTTGAAAATCAATGTTTACAAACATGTTTCACTGTCAGATGCTGTTCAAATATGATAAATATGAAGGCAAAAGCTGTTTCCAGTCACGTTGTATCACGGAATTGACTCAATACAGTGAGTGGCAAAAGTGGCATTTTCAGCCCGCGAAAAGCTGTTTTAGAGCATTAGAAATAGCAACAGTGCACTTTTTGAAAATCAATGTTTACAAGCATGCTTAACTGTCAGATGCTGTTTAAATATGATAAATATGAAGGCAATAACTGTTTCCAGTCACGTTGTATCAAGGAATTGACTCCAAACAGTAAGTGGCAAAAGTGGCATTTTCAGCCCGCGAAAAGCTGTTTTAGAGAATGAGAAACAGGTAGACTGCAGTTTTTCAAAATCAATGTTTACAAACAAGTTTCACTGTCAGATGCTGTTCAAATATGATAAATATGAAGGCAAAAGCTGTTTCCAGTCACATTCTATGAAGGAATTGACTCCATACAGTGAGTGGCAAAAGTGGCATTTTCAGCCCGCGAAAAGCTGTTTTAGAGCATTAGACATAGCAACAGTTTACAATTTGAAAATCAATGTTTACAAACATGTTTCACTGTCACATGCTGTTTAAATATAATAAATATGAAGGCAAAAGCTTTTTCCAGTCACTTTGTATAAAGGAATTGACTCCATACAGTAAATGGCAAAGGTGGCATTTTCAGCCAGCGAAAAGCTGTATTAGAGCAATAGAAATAGCAACAGTGCACTTTTTTAAAATCAATGTATACAAACATGTTTCACTGTCAGATGCTGTTCAAATATGATAAATATGAAGGCAAAAGCTGTTTCCAGTCAGGTTGTATGAAGGAATTGACTCAATACAGTGAGTGGCAAAAGTGACATTTTCAGCCCGCGAAAAGCTGTTTTAGAGCAATAGACATAGCAACAGTGCACAATTTGAAAATCAATGTTTACAAACATGTTTCACTGTCAGATGCTGTTCAAATATGATATATATGAAGGCAAAAGCTTTTTCCAGTCACGTTGGATGAAGGAATTGACTCCATACAGTGAGTGGCAAAAGTGGCATTTTCAACCCGCGAAAAGCTGTTTTAGAGCAGTAGAAATAGCAACAGTGCACTTTTTTAAAAATCAATGTATACAAACATGTTTCACTGTCAGATGCTGTTCAAATATGATAAATATGAAGGCAAAAGCTGTTTCCAGTCAGGTTGTATGAAGGAATTTACTCCATACAGTGAGTGGCAAAAGTGGCATTTTCAGCCCGCAAAAAGCTGTTTTAGAGCAATAGACATAGCAACAGTGCACAATTTGAAAATCAATGTTTACAAACATGTTTCACTGTCAGATGCTGTTCAAATATGATAGATATGAAGGCAAAAGCTGTTTCCAGTCACGTTGGATGAAGGAATTGACTCCATACAGTGAGTGGCAAAAGTGGCATTTTCAGCCCGCGAAAAGCTGTTTTAGAGCATTAGAAACAGGTAGACTGCAGTTTTTCAAAACCAATGTTTACAAACATGTTTCACTGTCAGATGCTGTTCAAATATGATAAATATGAAGGCTAAAGCTGTTTCCAGTCATGTTGTATCAAGGAATTGACTCCATACAGTGAGTGGCAAAAGTGGAATTTTCAGCCCGCGAAAAGCTGTTTTAGAGCATTAGACATAGCAGCAGTGCACTTTTTGAAAATCAATGTTTACAAACATGTTTCACTGTCAGATGCTGTTCAAATATGATAGATATGAAGGCAAAAGCTGTTTCCAGTCACATTGTATTAAGGAATTTACTCCATACAGTGAGTGGCATAAGTGGCATTTTCAGCCCGCGAAAAGCTGGTTTAGAGCATTAGAAATAACAACAGTGCACTTTTTGAAAATCAATGTTTAATAACATGCTTCACTGTCAGATGCTGTTCAAATATGATAAATATGAAGGCAAAGGCTGTTTCCAGTTACGTTGTATCAAGGAATTGACTCAATACAGTGAGTGGCAAAAGTGGCATTTTCAGCCCGCGAAAAGCTATTTTAGAGCATTAGAAATAGCAACAGTGCACTTTTTGAAAATCAATGTTTACAAACATGTTTCACTGTCAGATGCTGTTCAAATATGATAAATATGAAGGCTAAAGCTGTTTCCAGTCACGTTGTATCACGGAATTGACTCAATACAGTGAGTGGCAAAAGTGGCATTTTCAGCCCGCGAAAAGCTGTTTTAGAGCATTAGTAATAGCAACAGTGCACTTTTTGAAAATCAATGTTTACAAACATGCTTCACTGTCAGATGCTGTTTAAATATGATAAATATGAAGGCAATAACTGTTTCCAGTCACGTTGTATCAAGGAATTGACTCCAAACAGTAAGTGGCAAAAGTGGCATTTTCAGCCCGCGAAAAGCTGTTTTAGAGCACTAGAAACAGGTTGACTGCAGTTTTTCAAAATCAATGTTTACAAACATGTTTCACTGTCAGATGCTGTTCAAATATGATAAATATGAAGGAAAAAGCTGTTTCCAGTCACTTTGTATACAGGAATTGACTCCATACAGTGAGTGGCAAAAGTGGAATTTTCAGCGCGCGAAAAGCTGTTTTAGAGCATTAGACATAGCAACAGTTTACAATTTGAAAATCAATGTTTACAAACATGTTTCACTGTCACATGCTGTTTAAATATGATAAATATGAAGGCAAAAGCTTTTTCCAGTCACTTTGTGTAAAGGAATTGACTCCATACAGTAAATGGCAAAAGTGGCATTTTCAGCCAGCGAAAAGCTGTATTAGAGCAATAGAAATAGCAACAGTGCACTTTTTTAAAATCAATGTATACAAACATGTTTCACTGTCAGATGCTGTTCAAATATGATAAATATGAAGGCAAAAGCTGTTTCCAGTCAGGTTGTATGAAGGAATTGACTCAATACAGTGAGTGGCAAAAGTGACATTTTCAGCCCGCGAAAAGCTGTTTTAGACCAATAGACATAGCAGCAGTGCACAATTTGAAAATCAATGTTTACAAACATGTTTCACTGTCAGATGCTGTTCAAATATGATAGATATGAAGGCAAAAGCTGTTTCCAGTCACGTTGGATGAAGGAATTGACTCCATACAGTGAGTGGCAAAAGTGGCATTTTCAGCCCGCGAAAAGCTGTTTTAGAGCATTAGAAACAGGTAGACTGCAGTTTTTCAAAACCAATGTTTACAAACATGTTTCACTGTCAGATGCTGTTCAAATATGATAAATATGAAGGCTAAAGCTGTTTCCAGTCATGTTGTATCAAGGAATTTACTCCATACAGTGAGTGGCAAAAGTGGCATTTTCAGGCCGCGAAAAGCTGTTTTAGAGCATCAGACATAGCAACACTGCACAATTTGAAAATCAATGTTAACAAACATGGTTCACTGTCAGATGCTGTTCAAATATGATAGATATGAAGGCAAAAGCTGTTTCCAGTCACGTTGTATCAAGGAATTTACTCAATACAGTAAGTGGCAAAAGTGGCATTTTCAGCCCGCGAAAAGCTGTTTTAGAGCATTAGAAACAGGTTGACTGCAGTTTTTCAAAATCAATGTTTACAAACATGTTTCACTGTCAGATGCTGTTCAAATATGATAAATATGAAGGCAAAAGCTGTTTCCAGTCACGTTGTATCAAGGAATTGACTCCATAAGGTAAGTGCCAAAAGTGGCATTTTCAGCACGCGAATAGCTATTTTCGAGCAATAGAAACGGGTAGACTGCAGTTTTTGAAAATCAATGTTTACAAACATGTTTCACTGTCAGATGCTGTTCAAATATGATAAATATGAAGGCTATAGCTGTTTCCAGTCACGTTGTATCAAGGAATTAATCCATACAGTAAGTGGCAAAAGTGGCATGATCAGCCCGCGAAAAGCTCTTTTACAGCTTTAGGAACAGCTACACTGCAGTTTTTCAAAATCAATGTTTACAAACATGTTTCACTGTCAGATGCTGTTCAAATATGATAAATATGAAGGCAAAAGCTGTTTCCAGTCACGTTGTATCAAGGAATTGACTCCATACAGTGAGTGGCACATGTGGCATTTTCAGCCTGCGAAAAGCTGTTTTAGAGCATGAGAAACAGGTAGACTGCAGTTTTTCAAAATCAATGTTTACAAACATGTTTCACTGTCAGATGCTGTTCAAATATGATAAATATGAAGGCTATAGCTGTTTCCAGTCACGTTGTATCAAGGAATTAATCCATACAGTAAGTGGCAAAAGTGGCATGATCAGCCCGCGAAAAGCTCTTTTACAGCTTTAGGAACAGCTAGACTGCAGTTTTTCAAAATCAATGTTTACAAACATGTTTCACTGTCAGATGCTGTTCAAATATGATAAATATGAAGGCTATAGCTGTTTCCAGTCACGTTGTATCAAGGAATTAATCCATACAGTAAGTGGCAAAAGTGGCATGATCAGCCCGCGAAAAGCTCTTTTACAGCTTTAGGAACAGCTAGACTGCAGTTTTTCAAAATCAATGTTTACAAACATGTTTCACTGTCAGATGCTGTTCAAATATGATAAATATGAAGGCAAAAGCTGTTTCCAGTCACGTTGTATCAAGTAATTGACTCCATACAGTAATTCGCAAAAGTGGATTTTACAGCCCGCGAAAAGCTGTTTGAGAGCATGAGAAACAGCTATACTGTAGTTTTTCAAAATCAATGTTTACAAACATGTTTCACTGTCAGATGCTGTTCAAATATGATAAATATGAAGGCAAAAGCTGTTTCCAGTCACGTTGTATCAAGTAATTGACTCCATACAGTAAGTGGCAAAAGTGGCATGATCAGTCCGCGAAAAGCTGTTTGAGAGCATTAGACATAACAACAGTGCACTTTTTGAAAATCAATGTTTACAAACATGTTTCACTGTCAGATGCTGTTCAAATATGATAAATATTAAGGCAAAAGCTGTTTCCAGTCATGTTGTATCAAGGAATTGACTCCATAAAGTGTGTGGCAAAAGTGGCGTTTTCAGCCCGCGAAAAGCTGTTTTAGAGCATTAGACATAGCAACAGTGCACTTTTTGAAAATCAATGTTTACAAACATGTTTCACTGTCAGATGCTGTTCAAATATGATAAATATTAAGGCAAAAGCTGTTTCCAGTCATGTTGTATCAAGGAATTGACTCCATACAGTGAGTGGCAAAATTGGCATTTTCAGCCCGCGAAAAGCTGTTGTAGAGCATTAGAAATAGTAACAGTGCACTTTTTGAAAATCAATGTTTACAAACATGTTTCACTGTCAGATGCTGTTCAAAAATGAAAAATATGAAGGCAAAAGCTGTTTCCGGTCACGTTGTATCAAGTAATGGACTCCATACAGTGAGTGGCAAAAGTGACATTTTCAGCCAGGGAAAAGCTGTTTTAGAGCATTAGAAAAAGCTAGACTGCAGTTTTTTAAAATCAATGTTTACAAAACATGTTTCACTGTCAGATGCTGTTCAAATATGATAAATATTAAGGCAAAAGCTGTTTCCAGTCATGTTGTATCAAGGAATTGACTCCATACAGTGAGTGGCAAAATTGGCATTTTCAGCCCGCGAAAAGCTGTTGTAGAGCATTAGAAATAGTAACAGTGCACTTTTTTAAAATCAATGTTTACAAACATGTTTCACTGTCAGATGCTGTTCAAATATGATAAATATGAAGCCAAAAGCTGTTTCCATTCACGTTGTATCAAGGAGGTGACTACATATAGTGAGTGGCAAAAGTGTCATTTTCAGCCCCCGAAAAGCTGTTTTAGAGCATTAGAAATAGCAACAGTGCACTTTTTGAAAATCAATGTTTACAAACATGTTTCACTGTCAGATGCTGTTCAAATATGATAAATATGAAGGCAAAACCTGTTTCCAGTCACGTTGTATCAAGGAATTGACTCCATACAGTTAATGGCAAAAGTGGCATTTTCAGCCCGCGAAAAGCTTTTTTAGAGAATTAGAAATAGCAACAGTGCACTTTTTGAAAATCAATGTTTACAAACATGTTTCACTGTCAGATGCTGTTCAAATATGAAAAAATGAAGGCAAAGCTGTTTCCTGTCACGTTGTGTCAAGGAATTGACTCCATACAGTAAGTATCAAAAGTGGCATTTTCAGTCAAGGAAAAGCTGTTTTAGAGCATTAGAAATAGCAACAGTGCACTTTTTTAAAATCAATGTTTACAAACATGTTTCACTGCCAGATGCTGTTCAAATATGATAAATATGAAGGCAAAAGCTGTTTCCAGTCATGTTGTATCAAGTAATGGACTCATACAGTGAGAGGCAAATGTGGCATTTTCAGACCGCGAAAAGCTGTTTAAGAGCAATAGAAATAGCAGCAGTGCACCTCTGGAAAATCAATGTTTACAAACATGTTTCATTGTCAGATGCTGTTCAAATATGATAAATATGAAGGCAAAAGCTGTTTCCAGTCACGTTGTATCAAGAAATGGACTCCATGCAGTGAGTGGCTAAAGTGGCATTTTCAGCACGCGAAAAGCTGTTTAAGAGCATTAGAAATAGCTAGACTGCAGTTTTTAAAAATCAATGTTTACAAACATGTTTCACTGTCAGATGCTGTTCAAATATGATACATATGAAGGCAAAAGCTTTTTCCAGTCACGTTGGATGAAGGAATTGACTCCATAAAGTGAGTGGCAAAAGTGGCATTTTCAGCCCGCGAAAAGCTGTTTTAGAGCATTAGAAACAGGTAGACTGCAGTTTTTCAAAACCAATGTTTACAAACATGTTTCACTGTCAGATGCTGTTCAAATATGATAAATATGAAGGCTAAAGCTGTTTCCAGTCATGTTGTATCAAGGAATTTACTCCATACAGTGAGTGGCAAAAGTGGCATTTTCAGGCCGCGAAAAGCTGTTTTAGAGCATCAGACATAGCAACACTGCACAATTTGAAAATCAATGTTAACAAACATGTTTCACTGTCAGATGCTGTTCAAATATGATAGATATGAAGGCAAAAGCTGTTTCCAGTCACGTTGTATCAAGGAATTTACTCAATACAGTGAGTGGCAAAAGTGGCATTTTCAGCCCGCGAAAAGCTGTTTTAGAGCATTAGAAATAGCAACAGTGCACTTTTTGAAAATCAATGTTTACAAACATGCTTCACTGTCAGATCCTGTTTAAATATGATAAATATGAAGGCAAAAGCTGTTTCCAGTCACGTTGTATCAAGGAATTGACTCCATACAGTAAGTGGCAAAAGTGGCATTTTCAGCCCGCGAAAAGCTGTTTTAGAGCATGAGAAACAGGTAGACTGCAGTTTTTCAAAATCAATGTTTACAAACATGTTTCACTGTCAGATGCTGTTCAAATATGATAAATATGAAGGCAAAAGCTGTTTCCAGTCACGTTGTATCAAGGAATTGACTCCATACAGTGAGTGGCAAAAGTGGCATTTTCAGCGCGCGAAAAGCTGTTTTAGAGCATTAGAAATAGCAACAGTTTACAATTTGAAAATCAATGTTTACAAACATGTTTCACTGTCACATGCTGTTTAAATATGATAAATATGAAGGCAAAAGCTTTAGCCAGTCACTTTGTATAAAGGAATTGACTCCATACAGTAAATGGCAAAAGTGGCATTTTCAGCCAGCGAAAAGCTGTATTAGAGCAATAGAAATAGCAACAGTGCACTTTTTTTAAAATCAATGTATACAAACATGTTTCACTGTCAGATGCTGTTCAAATATGATAAATATGAAGGCAAAAGCTGTTTCCAGTCAGGTTGTATGAAGGAATTGACTCAATACAGTGAGTGGCAAAAGTGACATTTTCAGCCCGCGAAAAGCTGTTTTAGAGCAATAGACATAGCAACAGTGCACAATTTGAAAATCAATGTTTACAAACATGTTTCACTGTCAGATGCTGTTCAAATATGATAGATATGAAGGCAAAAGCTTTTTCCAGTCACGTTGGATGAAGGAATTGACTCCATACAGTGAGTGGCAAAAGTGGCATTTTCAGCCCGCGAAAAGCTGTATTAGAGCAATAGAAATAACAACAGTGCACTTTTTGAAAATCAATGTTTAATAACATGTTTCACTGTCAGATGCTGTTTAAATATGATAAATATGAAGGCAATAACTGTTTCCAGTCACGTTGTATCAAGGAATTGACTCCAAACAGTAAGTGGCAAAAGTGGCATTTTCAGCCCGCGAAAAGCTGTTTTAGAGCATTAGAAACAGGTTGACTGCAGTTTTTCAAAATCAATGTTTACAAACATGTTTCACTGTCAGATGCTGTTCAAATATGATAAATATGAAGGCAAAAGCTGTTTCCAGTCACGTTGTATCAAGGAATTGACTCAATACAGTGAGTTGCAAAAGTGGCATTTTCAGCCCGCGAAAAGCTGTTTTAGAGTATTAGAAATAGCAAAAGTGCACTTTTTGAGAATCAATGTTTACCAACATGTTTCACTGTCAGATGCTGTTCAAATATGATAAATATGAAGGCAAAAGCTGTTTCCAGTCACGTTGTATCAATTAATGGACTCCATACAGTAATTCGCAAAAGTGGATTTTACAGCCCGCGAAAAGCTGTTTGAGAGCATGAGAAACAGCTATACTGCAGTTTTTCAAAATCAATGTTTACAAACATGTTTCACTGTCAGATGCTGTTCAAATATGATAAATATGAAGGCAAAAGCTGTTTCCAGTCACGTTGTATCACGGAATTGACTCAATACAGTGAGTGGCAAAAGTGGCATTTTCAGCCCGCGAAAAGCTGTTTTAGAGCATTAGAAATAGCAACAGTGCACTTTTTGAAAATCAATGTTTACAAACATGCTTCACTGTCAGATGCTGTTTAAATATGATAAATATGAAGGCAATAACTGTTTCCAGTCACGTTGTATCAAGGAATTGACTCCAAACAGTAAGTGGCAAAAGTGGCATTTTCAGCCCGCGAAAAGCTGTTTTAGAGCATTAGAAACAGGTTGACTGCAGTTTTTCAAAATCAATGTTTACAAACATGTTTCACTGTCAGATGCTGTTCAAATATGATAAATATGAAGGCAAAAGCTGTTTCCAGTCAGGTTGTATGAAGGAATTGACTCATTACAGTGAGTGGCAAAAGTGGCATTTTCAGCCCGCGAAAAGCTGTTTTAGAGCATTAGACATAGCAACAGTTTACAATTTGAAAATCAATGTTTACAAACATGTTTCACTGTCACATGCTGTTTAAATATGATAAATATGAAGGCAAAAGCTGTTTCCAGTCAGGTTGTGTCAATGAATTGACTACATGCAGTGAGTGGCAAAAGTGGCATTTTCAGCCCGCGATAAACTGTTTTAGAGCATTAGACATATCAACAGTGCACAATTTGAAAATCAATGTTTACAAACATGTTTCACTGTCAGATGCTGTTCAAATATGATGAATATGAAGGCAAAAGCTGTTTCCAGACAGGTTGTATGAAGGAATTGACTCAATACAGTGAGTGGCAAAAGTGACATTTTCAGCCCGCGAAAAGCTGTTTTAGACCAATAGACATAGCAACAGTGCACAATTTGAAAATCAATGTTTACAAACATGCTTCACTGTCAGATCCTGTTTAAATATGATAAATATGAAGGCAATTACTGTTTCCAGTCACGTTGTATCAAGGAATTGACTCCAAACAGTAAGTGGCAAAAGTGGCATTTTCAGCCCGCGAAAAGCTGTTTTAGAGCATTAGAAAAAAGTTGACTGCAGTTTTTCAAAATCAATGTTTACAAACATGTTTCACTGTCAGATGCTGTTCAAATATGATAAAAATGAAGGCAAAAGCTGTTTCCAGTCACGTTGTATCAAGGAATTGACTCAATACAGTGAGTTGCAAAAGTGGCATTTTCAGCCCGCGAAAAGCTGTTTTAGAGCATTAGAAATAGCAACAGTGCACTTTTTGAGATTCAATGTTTACCAACATGTTTCACTGTCAGATGCTGTTCAAATATGATAAATATGAAGGCAAAAGCTGTTTCCAGTCACGTTGTATCACGGAATTGACTCAATACAGTGAGTGGCAAAAGTGGCATTTTCAGCCCGCGAAAAGCTGTTTTAGAGCATTAGAAACAGGTTGACTGCAGTTTTTCAAAATCAATGTTTACAAACATGTTTCACTGTCAGATGCTGTTCAAATATGATAAATATGAAGGCAAAAGCTGTTTCCAGTCACGTTGTATCAAGGAATTGACTCCATAAGGTAAGTGGCAAAAGTGGCATTTTCAGCCCGCGAAAAGCTGTTATAGAGCATGAGAAACAGGTAGACTGCAGTTTTTCAAAATCAATGTTTACAAACAAGTTTCACTGTCAGATGCTGTTCAAATATGATAAATATGAAGGCAAAAGCTGTTTCCAGTCACATTGTATGAAGGAATTGACTCCATACAGTGAGTGGCAAAAGTGGAATTTTCAGCGCGCGAAAAGCTGTTTTAGAGCATTAGACATAGCAACAGTTTACAATTTGAAAATCAATGTTTACAAACATGTTTCACTGTCACATGCTGTTTAAATATGATAAATATGAAGGCAAAAGCTTTTTCCAGTCACTTTGTATAAAGGAATTGACTCCATACAGTAAATGGCAAAAGTGGCATTTTCAGCCAGCGAAAAGCTGTATTAGAGCAATAGAAATAGCAACAGTGCACTTTTTTAAAATCAATGTATACAAACATGTTTCACTTTCAGATGCTGTTCAAATATGATAAATATGAAGGCAAAAGCTGTTTCCAGACAGGTTGTATGAAGGAATTGACTCAATACAGTGAGTGGCAAAAGTGACATTTTCAGCCCGCGAAAAGCTGTTTTAGACCAATAGACATAGCAACAGTGCACAATTTGAAAATCAATGTATACAAACATGCTTCACTGTAAGATCCTGTTTAAATATGATAAATATGAAGGCAATAACTGTTTCCAGTCACGTTGTATCAAGGAATTGACTCCAAACAGTAAGTGGCAAAAGTGGCATTTTCAGCCCGCGAAAAGCTGTTTTAGAGCATTAGAAACAAGTTGACTGCAGTTTTTCAAAATCAATGTTTACAAACATGTTTCACTGTCAGATGCTGTTCAAATATGATAAATATGAAGGCAAAAGCTGTTTCCAGTCACGTTGTATCAAGGAATTGACTCAATACAGTGAGTTGCAAAAGTGGCATTTTCAGGCCGCGAAAAGCTGTTTTAGAGCATTAGAAATAGCAACAGTACACTTTTTGAGATTCAATGTTTACCAACATGTTTCACTGTCAGATGCTGTTCAAATATGATAAATATGAAGGCAATAACTGTTTCCAGTCACGTTGTATCAAGGAATTGACTCCAAACAGTAAGTGGCAAAAGTGGCATTTTCAGCCCGCGAAAAGCTGTTTTAGAGCATTAGAAACAGGTTGACTGCAGTTTTTCAAAATCAATGTTTACAAACATGTTTCACTGTCAGATGCTGTTCAAATATGATAAATATGAAGGCAAAAGCTGTTTGCAGTCACGTTGTATCAAGGAATTGACTCCATAAGGTAAGTGGCAAAAGTGGCATTTTCAGCCCGCGAAAAGCTGTTATAGAGAATGAGAAACAGGTAGACTGCAGTTTTTCAAAATCAATGTTTACAAACAAGTTTCACTGTCAGATGCTGTTCAAATATGATAAATATGAAGGCAAAAGCTGTTTCCAATCACATTGAATGAAGGAATTGACTCCATACAGTGAGTGGCAAAAGTGGCATTTTCAGCGCGCGAAAAGCTGTTTTAGAGCATTAGACATAGCAACAGTGCACAATTTGAAAATCAATGTTTACAAACATGTTTCACTGTCACATGCTGTTTAAATATGATAAATATGAAGGCAAAAGCTTTTTCCAGTCACTTTGTATAAAGGAATTGACTCCATACAGTAAATGGCAAAAGTGGCATTTTCAGCCAGCGAAAAGCTGTATTAGAGCAATAGAAATAGCAACAGTGCACTTTTTGAAAATCAATGTTTACAAACATGTTTCACTGTCAGATGCTGTTCAAATATGATAGATATGAAGGCAAAAGCTTTTTCCTGTCACGTTGGATGAAGGAATTGACTCCATACAGGGAGTGGCAAAAGTGGCATTTTCAGCCCGCGAAAAGCTGTTTTAGAGCATTAGAAAGAGCAACAGTGCACTTTTTGAAAATCAATGTTTACAAACATGCTTCACTGTCAGATGCTGTTCAAATATGATAAATATGAAGGCAATAACTGTTTCCAGTCACGTTGTATCAAGGAATTGACTCCAAACAGTAAGTGGCAAAAGTGGCATTTTCAGCCCGCGAAAAGCTGTTTTAGAGCATTAGAAACAGGTTGACTGCAGTTTTTCAAAATCAATGTTTACAAACATGTTTCACTGTCAGATGCTGTTCAAAAATGATAAATATGAAGGCAAAAGCTGTTTCCAGTCACGTTGTATCAAGGAATTGACTCCATAAGGTAAGTGGCAAAAGTGGCATTTTCAGCCCGCGAAAAGCTGTTATAGAGCATGAGAAACAGGTAGACTGCAGTTTTTCAAAATCAATGTTTACAAACAAGTTTCACTGTCAGATGCTGTTCAAATATGATAAATATGAAGGCAAAAGCTGTTTCCAGTCACATTGTATGAAGGAATTGACTCCATACAGTGAGTGGCAAAAGTGGCATTTTCAGCGCGCGAAAAGCTGTTTTAGAGCATTAGACATAGCAACAGTTTACAATTTGAAAATCAATGTTTACAAACATGTTTCACTGTCACATGCTGTTTAAATATGATAAATATGAAGGCAAAAGCTTTTTCCAGTCACTTTGTATAAGGAATTGACTCCATACAGTAAATGGCAAAAGTGGCATTTTCAGCCAGCGAAAAGCTGTATTAGAGCAATAGAAATAGCAACAGTGCACTTTTTTAAAATCAATGTATACAAACATGTTTCACTGTCAGATGCTTTTCAAATATGATAAATATGAAGGCAAAAGCTGTTTCCAGTCAGGTTGTATGAAGGAATTGACTCAATACAGTGAGTGGCAAAAGTGACATTTTCATCCCGCGAAAAGCTGTTTTAGAGCAATAGACATAGCAACAGTGCACAATTTGAAAACCAATGTTTACAAACATGTTTCACTGTCAGATGCTGTTCAGATATGATAGATATGAAGGCAAAAGCTTTTTCCAGTCACGTTGGATGAAGGAATTGACTCCATACAGTGAGTTGCAAAAGTGGCATTTTCAGCCCGCGAAAAGCTGTTTTAGAGCATTAGAAACAGGTAGACTGCAGTTTTTCAAAACCAATGTTTACAAACATGTTTCACTGTCAGATGCTGTTCAAATATGATAAATATGAAGGCGAAAGCTGTTTCCAGTCATGTTGTATCAAGGAATTTACTCCATACAGTGAGTGGCAAAAGTGGCATTTTCAGCCCGCGAAAAGCTGTTTTAGAGCATTAGACATAGCAACAGCGCACAATTTGAAAATCAATGTTTACAAACATGTTTCACTGTCAGATGCTGTTCAAATATTATAGATATGAAGGCAAAAGCTGTTTCCAGTCACGTTGTATCAAGGAATTTACTCCATACAGTGAGTGGCAAAAGTGGCATTTTCAGCCCGCGAAAAGCTGGTTTAGAGCATTAGAAATAACAACAGTGCACTTTTTGAAAATCAATGTTTAATTACATGCTTCACTGTCAGATGCTATTCAAATATGATAAATATGAAGGCAAAAGCTTTTTCCAGTCACGTTGGATGAAGGAATTGACTCCATACAGTGAGTGGCAAAAGTGGCATTTTCAGCCAGCGAAAAGCTGCTTTAGAGCATTAGAAATAGCAACAGTGCACTTTTTGAAAGTCAATGTTTACAAACATGTTTCACTGTCAGATGCTGTTCAAATATGATAAATATGAAGGCAAAAGCTGTTTCCAGTCACGTTGTATCAAGGAATTGACTCCATACAGTGAGTGGCAAAAGTGGCATTTTCAGCCCGCGAAAAGCTGTTTTAGAGCATGAGAAACAGCTAGACTGCAGTTTTTCAAAATCAATGTTTATAAACATGTTTCACTGTCAGATGCTGTTCAAATATGATAAATATGAAGGCAAAAGCTGTTTCCAGTCACGTTGTATCAAGAAATTGACTCCATACAGTGAGTGGCAAAATTGGCATTTTCAGCCCGCGAAAAGCTGTTGTAGAGCATTAGAAATAGTAACAGTGCACTTTTTGAAAATCAATGTTTACAAACATGTTTCACTGTCAGATGCTGTTCAAAAATGATAAATATGAAGGCAAAAGCTGTTTCCGGTCACGTTGTATCAAGAAATGGACTCCATACAGTGAGTGGCAAAAGTGACATTTTCAGCCAGCGAAAAGCTGTTTTAGAGCATTAGAAAAAGCTAGACTGCAGTTTTTGAAAATCAATGTTTACAAACATGTTTCACTGTCAGATGCTGTTCAAATATGATAAATATGAAGCCAAAAGCTGTTTCCAGTCACGTTGTATCAAGGAGTTGACTACATATAGTGAGTGGCAAATGTGTCATTTTCAGCCCCCGAAAAGCTGTTTTAGAGCATTAGAAATAGCAACAGTGCACTTTTTGAAAATCAATGTTTACAAACATGTTTCACTGTCACATGCTGTTCAAATATGATAAATATGAAGGCAAAAGCTGTTTCCAGTCACGTTGTATCAAGGAATTGACTCCATCCAGTAAGTATCAAAAGTGGCATTTTAAGCTCGCGAAAAGCTGTTTTAGAGCATGACAAACATCTAGACTGTAATTTTTGAAAATCAATGTTTACAAACATGTTTCACTGTCAGATGCTGTTCAAATATGATAAATATTAAGGCAAAAGCTGTTTCCAGTCATGTTGTATCAAGGAATTTACTCCATACAGTGAGTGGCAAAAGTGGCATTTTCAGCCCGCGAAAAGCTGTTTTAGAGCAATAGACATAGCAACAGTGCACAATTTGAAAATCAATGTTTACAAACATGTTTCACTTTCAGATGCTGTTCAAATATGATAGATATGAAGGCAAAAGCTGTTTCCAGTCACGTTGTATCAAGTAATGGACTCCATACAGTGTGTGGCAAAAGTGACATTTTCAGCCCGCGAAAAGCTGTTTTAGAGCATTAGACATAGCAACAGTGCACTTTTTGAAAATCAATGTTTACAAACATGTTTCACTTTCAGATGCTGTTCAAATATGATAAATATTAAGGCAAAAGCTGTTTCCAGTCATGTTGTATCAAGGAATTGACTCCATACAGTGAGTGGCAAAATTGGCATTTTCAGCCAGCGAAAAGCTGTTTTAGAGTTTGAGAAACAGGTAGACTGCAGATTTTAAAAATCAATGTTCACAAAAATGTTTCACTGTCAGATGCTGTTCAAATATGATAAATATGAAGGCAAAAGCTGTTTCCAGTCACGTTGTATCAAGTAATGGACTCCATACAGTGCGTGGCAAAAGTGACATTTTCAGCCCGCGAAAAGCTGTTTTAGAGCATTACACATAGCAACAGTGCACTTTTTGAAAATCAATGTTTACAAACATGTTTCACTTTCAGATGCTGTTCAAATATGATAAATATTAAGGCAAAAGCTGTTTCCAGTCATGTTGTATCAAGGAATTGACTCCATACAGTGAGTGGCAAAATTGGCATTTTCAGCCAGCGAAAAGCTGTTGTAGAGCATTAGAAATAGTAACAGTGCACTTTTTTAAAATCAATGTTTACAAACATGTTTCACTGTCAGATGCTGTTCAAAAATGATAAATATTAAGGCAAAAGCTGTTTCCGGTCACGTTGTATCAAGTAATGGACTCTATACAGTGAGTGGCAAAAGTGACATTTTCAGCCCGCGAAAAGCTGTTTTAGAGCATTCGAAAAAGCTAGACTGCAGTTTTTGAAAATCAATGTTTACAAACATGTTTCACTGTCAGATGCTGTTCAAAAATGATAAATATGAAGGCAAAAGCTGTTTCCGGTCACGTTGTATCAAGTAATGGACTCTATACAGTGAGTGGCAAAAGTGACATTTTCAGCCCGGGAAAAGCTGTTTTAGAGCATTAGAAAAAGCTAGACTGCAGTTTTTCAAAATCAATGTTTACAAACATGTTTCACTGTCAGATGCTGTTCAAATATGATAAATATGAAGCCAAAAGCTGTTTCCATTCACGTTGTATCAAGGAGTTGACTACATATAGTGAGTGGCAAAAGTGTCATTTTCAGCCCCCGAAAAGCTGTTTAAGAGCATTAGAAATAGCAACAGTGCACTTTTTGAAAATCAATGTTTACAAACATGTTTCACTGTCAGATGCTGTTCAAATATGATAAATATGAAGGCAAAACCTGTTTCCAGTCACGTTGTATCAAGGAATTGACTCCATACAGTTAATGGCAAAAGTGGCATTTTCAGCCCGCGAAAAGCTTTTTTAGAGAATTAGAAATAGCAACAGTGCACTTTTTGAAACTCAATGTTTACAAACATGTTTCACTGTCAGATGCTGTTCAAATATGAAAAAAATGAAGGCAAAAGCTGTTTTCTGTCACGTTGTGTCAAGGAATTGACTCCATACAGTAAGTATCAAAAGTGGCATTT
>JAMOIN010000465.1:0-20422 GCA_024666655.1 Dascyllus trimaculatus
GATTGCACCTACCCCCCCATTTGTGGCCACCAGCTTTCCAACGGTGCCAGGCACGAGCCTGTGGAACCTTTGGTTCCTTAGCTATGAGAGTTGCCAAATTCCCCATTGGTTTGAATGGGGCATATTGCCAGTGAAATGCTAGGATCGGGGTTAGGGTTAGCCATTCCAAGCACCACACGTACTTGAGGATTGCACCTACCCCCCATTTGTGGCCAACAGCTTTCCAACGGTGCCAGGCACGAGCCTGTGGCACCTTTCGTTTCAGAGGTATAAGACTTGCACAAAATCCTCATTGGTTTGAATGGGGGAGAATTCCAGTGAAATGCTAGGATCGGGGTCAAGGTTAGCCATTCCAAGCACCACACGTACTTGAGGATTGCACCTACCCCCCCATTTGTGGCCACCAGCTTTCCAACGGTGCCAGGCACGAGCCTGTGGAACCTTTGGTTCCTTAGCTATGAGAGTTGCCAAAATCCCCATTGGTTTGAATGGGGGATATTGCCAGTGAAATGCTAAGATCGGGGTTAGGGTGAGCCATTCCAAGCACCACACGTACTTGAGGATTCCACCTACCCCCCATTTGTGGCCACCAGCTTTCCAACGGTGCCAGGCACGAGCCTGTGGAACCTTTGGTTCCTAAGCTATGAGAGTTGCCAAATTCCCCATTGGCTTGAATGGGGGATATTTCCAGTGAAATGCTAGGATCGGGGTTAGGGTTAGCCATTCCAAGCACCACACGTACTTGAGGATTGCACCTACCCCCCCATTTGTGGCCACCAGCTTTCCAACTGTGCAAGGCACGAGCCTGTGGAACCTTTGGTTCCTTAGCTATGAGAGTTGCCAAAATCCCCATTGGTTTGAATGGGGGATATTGCCAGTGAAATGCTAGGATCGGGGTTAGGGTTAGCCATTCCAAGCACCACACGTACTTGAGGATTGCACCTACCCCCCCATTTGTGGCCACCAGCTTTCCAACGGTGACAGGCACGAGCCTGTGGAACCTTTGGTTCCTTAGCTATGAGACTTGCCAAAATCCCCATTGGTTTGAATGGGGGATATTGCCAGTGAAATGCTAGGATCGGGGTTAGGGTTAGCCATTCCAAGCACCACACGTACTTGAGGATTGCACCTACCCCCCCATTTGTGGCCACCAGCTTTCCAACGGTGCCAGGCACGAGCCTGTGGAACCTTTGGTTCCTTAGCTATGAGAGTTGCCAAATTCCCCATTGGTTTGAATGGGGCATATTGCCAGTGAAATGCTAGGATCGGGGTTAGGGTTAGCCATTCCAAGCACCACACGTACTTGAGGATTGCACCTACCCCCCCATTTGTGGCCACCAGCTTTCCAACGGTGCCAGGCACCAGCCTGTGGCACCTTTCGTTTCAGAGGTATAAGACTTGCCAAAATCCTCATTGGTTTGAATGGGGGAGAATTCCAGTGAAATGCTAGGATCGGGGTCAGGGTTAGCCATTCCAAGCACCACACGTACTTGAGGATTGCACCTACCCCCCCATTTGTGGCCACCAGCTTTCCAACGGTGCCAGGCACGAGCCTGTGGCACCTTGAATTCACGAGATATGAGACTTGCACAAAATCCCCATTGGTTTGAATGGGGGATATTTCCAGTGAAATGCGAGGATCGGGGTTAGGGTTAGCCATTCCAAACACCACACGTACTTGAGGATTGCACCTACCCCCCCATTTGTGGCCACCAGCTTTCCAACGGTGCCAGGCACGAGCCTGTGGAACCTTTGGTTCCTTAGCTATGAGAGTTGCCAAAATCCCCATTGGTTTGAATGGGGGATATTGCCAGTGAAATGCTAGGATCGGGGTTAGGGTTAGCCATTCCAAGCACCACACGTACTTGAGGATTGCACCTACCCCCCCATTTGTGGCCACCAGCTTTCCAACGGTGACAGGCACGAGCCTGTGGAACCTTTGGTTCCTTAGCTATGAGAGTTGCCAAAATCCCCATTGGTTTGAATGGGGGATATTGCCAGTGAAATGCTAGGATCGGGGTTAGGGTTTGCCATTCCAAGCACCACACGTACTTGAGGATTGCACCTACCCCCCCATTTGTGGCCACCAGCTTTCCAACGGTGACAGGCACGAGCCTGTGGAACCTTTGGTTCCTTAGCTATGAGAGTTGCCAAATTCCCCATTGGTTTGAATGGGGCATATTGCCAGTGAAATGCTAGGATCGGGGTTAGGGTTAGCCATTCCAAGCACCACACGTACTTGAGGATTGCACTTACCCCCCCATTTGTGGCCACCAGCTTTCCAACGGTGACAGGCACGAGCCTGTGGAACCTTTGGTTCCTTAGCTATGAGAGTTGCCAAAATCCCCACTGGTTTGAATGGGGGATATTGCCAGTGAAATGCTAGGATCGGGGTTAGGGTTTGCCATTCCAAGCACCACACGTACTTGAGGATTGCACCTACCCCCCCATTTGTGGCCACCAGCTTTCCAACGGTGCCAGGCACGAGCCTGTGGAACCTTTGGTTCCTTAGCTATGAGAGTTGCCAAATTCCCCATTGGTTTGAATGGGGCATATTGCCAGTGAAATGCTAGGATCGGGGTTAGGGTTAGCCATTCCAAGCAACAGACGTACTTGAGGATTGCACCTACCCCCCCATTTGTGGCCACCAGCTTTCCAACGGTGCCAGGCACGAGCCTGTGGCACCTTTCGTTTCAGAGGTATAAGACTTGCCAAAATCCTCATTGGTTTGAATGGGGGAGAATTCCAGTGAAATGCTAGGATCGGAGTCAGGGTTAGCCATTCCAAGCACCACACGTACTTGAGGATTGCACCTACCCCCCCATTTGTGGCCACCAGCCTTCCAACGGTGCCAGGCACGAGCCTGTGGAACCTTTGGTTCCTTAGCTATGAGAGTTGCCAAAATCCCCATTGGTTTTAATGGGGGATATTGCCAGTGAAATGCTAGGATCGGGGTTAGGGTTAGCCATTCCAATCACCACACGTACTTGAGGATTGCACCAACCCCCCATTTGTGGCCACCAGCTTTCCAACGGTGCCAGGCACGAGCCTGTGGCACCTTTCGTTTCAGAGGTATAAGACTTGCCAAAATCCTCATTGGTTTGAATGGGGGAGTATTCCAGTGAAATGCTAGGATCGGGGTTAGGGTTAACCATTCCAAGCACCACACGTACTTGAGGATTGCACCTACCCCCCCATTTGTGGCCACCAGCTTTCCAACGGTGCCAGGCACGAGCCTGTGGCACCTTTCGTTTCAGAGGTATAAGACTTGCACAAAATCCCCATTGGTTTGAATGGGGGATATTTCCAGTGAAATGCTAGGATCGGGGTTAGGGTTAATCATTCCAAGCAACACACGTACTTGAGGATTGCACCTACCCCCCCATTTGTGGCCACCAGCTTTCCAACGGTACCAGGCACGAGCCTGTGGCACCTTTCGTTTCTGAGGTATAAGACTTGCCAAAATCCTCATTGGTTTGAATGGGGGAGAATTCCAGTGAAATGCTAGGATCGGGGTCAGGGTTAGCCATTCCAAGCACCACACGTACTTGAGGATTGCACCTACCCCCCCATTTTTGGCCACCAGCTTTCCAACGGTGCCAGGCACGAGCCTGTGGAACCTTTCGTTTCAGAGGTATAAGACTTGCACAAAATCCCCATTGGTTTCAATGGGGGATATTTCCAGTGAAATGCTAGGATCGGGGTTAGGGTTAGCCATTCCAAGCACCACACGTACTTGAGGATTGCACCTACCCCCCCATTTGTGGCCACCAGCTTTCCAACGGTGCCAGGCACGAGCCTGTGGAACCTTTGGCTCCTTAGCTATGAGAGTTGCCAAAATCCCCATTGGTTTGAATGGGGGATATTTCCAGTGAAATGCTAGGATCGGGGTTAGGGTTTGCCATTCCAAGCACCACACGTACTTGAATATTGCACCTACCCCCCCATTTGTGGCCACCAGCTTTCCAACGGTGCCAGGCACGAGCCTGTGGAACCTTTGGTTCCATAGCTATGAGAGTTGCCAAAATCCCCATTGGTTTGAATGGGGGATATTGCCAGTGAAATGCTAGGATCGGGGTTAGGGTTAGCCATTCCAAGCACCACACGTACTTGAGGATTGCACCTACCCCCCCATTTGTGGCCACCAGCTTTCCAACGGTGCCAGGCATGAGCCTGTGGCACCTTTCGTTTCAGAGGTATAAGACTTGCCAAAATCCTCATTGGTTTGAATGGGGGAAAATTCCAGTGAAATGCTAGGATCGGGGTTAGGGTTAGCCATTCCAAGCACCACACGTACTTGAAGATTGCACCTACCCCCCCATTTGTGGCGACCAGCTTTCCAACGGTGCCAGGCACGAGCCTGTGGAACCTTTGGTTCCTTAGCTATGAGAGTTGCCAAATTCCCCATTGGTTTGAATGGGGCATATTGCCAGTGAAATGCTAGGATCGGGGTTAGGGTTAGCCATTCCAAGCACCACACGTACTTGAGGATTGCACCTACCCCCCATTTGTGGCCACCAGCTTTCCAACGGTGCCAGGCACGAGCCTGTGGAACCTTTGGTTCCTTAGCTATGAGAGTTGCCAAAATCCCCATTGGTTTGAATGGGGGATATTGCCAGTGAAATGCTAGGATCGGGGTTAGGGTTAGCCATTCAAAGCACCACACGTACTTGAGGATTGCACCTACCCCCCATTTGTGGCCACCAGCTTTCCAACGGTGCCAGGCACGAGCCTGTGGCACCTTTCGTTTCAGAGGTATAAGACTTGCACAAAATCCCCATTGGTTTGAATGGGGGATATTTCCAGTGAAATGCTAGGATCGGGGTTAGGGTTAGCCATTCCAAGCACCACACGTACTTGAGGATTGCACCTACCCCCCCATTTGTGGCCACCAGCTTTCCAACGGTGACAGGCACGAGCCTGTGGAACCTTTGGTTCTTAGCTATGAGAGTTGCCAAAATCCCCATTGGTTTGAATGGGGGATATTGCCAGTGAAATGCTAGGATCGGGGTTAGGGCTAGCCATTCCAAGCACCACACGTACTTGAGGATTGCACCTACCCCCCCATTTGTGGCCACCAGCTTTCCAACGGTGCCAGGCACGAGCCTGTGGAACCTTTGGTTCCTTAGCTATGAGAGTTGCCAAATTCCCCATTGGTTTGAATGGGGCATATTGCCAGTGAAATGCCAGGATAGGGGTTAGGGTTAGCCATTCCAAGCAACACACGTACTTGAGGATTGCACCTACCCCCCCATTTGTGGCCACCAGCTTTCCAACGGTGCCAGGCACGAGCCTGTGGAACCTTTGGTTCCTTAGCAATGAGAGTTGCCAAAATCCCCATTGGTTTGAATGGGGATATTGCCAGTGAAATGCTAGGATCGGGGGTTAGGTTAGCCATTCCGGAAGCACCACACGTATTGAGGATTGCACCTTACCCCCATTTGTGGCCACCAGCTTTCCAACGGTGTTGGTGGCAACGAGCCTGTGGCACGCTTCGCTTCAGAGGTATAAGACTTGCCAAAATCCTCATTGGTTTGAATGGGGGAGTATTCCAGTGAAATGCTAGGATCGGGGCTAGGGGTTAGCCATTCCAAGCACCACACGCATTCTTGAGGATTGCACCTTACCCCCATTTGTGGCCACCAGCTCCAATCAAAAAAGCCAGGCACGAGCCTGTGGCACCTTCGTTTCAGGTATAAGACTTGCACAGAATCCCCATTGGTTTTAATGGGGGAGATTTTCAATGAAATGCTAGGATTGGGGTTAGGGTTAGCCATTCCAAGCACCACACGTACTTGAGGATTGCACCTACCCCCCCATTTGTGGCCACCAGCTTTCCAACGGTGCCAGGCACGAGCCTGTGGCACCTTTCGTTTCTGAGGTATAAGACTTGCCAAAATCCTCATTGGTTTGAATGGGGGAGAATTCCAGTGAAATGCTAGGATCGGGGTCAGGTTTAGCCATTCCAAGCACCACACGTACTTGAGGATTGCACCTACCCCCCCATCTTTGGCCACCAGCTTTCCAACGGTGCCAGGCACGAGCCTGTGGCACCTTTCGTTTCAGAGGTATAAGACTTGCACAAAATCCCCATTGGTTTGAATGGGGGATATTTCCAGTGAAATGCTAGGATCGGGGTTAGGGTTTGCCATTCCAAGCACCACACATACTTGAATATTGCACCTACCCCCCCATTTGTGGCCACCAGCTTTCCAACGGTGCCAGGCACGAGCCTGTGGAACCTTTGGTTCCATAGCTATGAGAGTTGCCAAAATCCCCATTGGTTTGAATGGGGCATATTGCCAGTGAAATGCTAGGATCGGGGTTAGGGTTAGCCATTCCAAGCACCACACGTACTTGAGGATTGCACCTACCCCCCCATTTGTGGCCACCAGCTTTCCAACGGTGCCAGGCACGAGCCTGTGGAACCTTTGGTTCCTTAGCTATGAGAGTTGCCAAATTCCCCATTGGTTTGAATGGGGCATATTGCCAGTGAAATGCTAGGATCGGGGTTAGGGTTAGCCATTCCAAGCACCACACGTACTTGAGGATTGCACCTATCCCCCCATTTGTGGCCACCAGCTTTTCAACTGTGCAAGGCACGAGCCTGTGGAACCTTTGGTTCCTTAGCTATGAGAGTTGCCAAAATCCCCATTGGTTTGAATGGGGGATATTGCCAGTGAAATGCTAGGATCGGGGTTAGGGTTAGCCATTCCAAGCACCACACGTACTAGAGGATTGCACCTACCCCCCCATTTGTGGCCACCAGCTTTCCAACGGTGCCAGGCACGAGCCTGTGGAACCTTTGGTTCCTTAGCTATGAGAGTTGCCAAATTCCCCATTGGCTTGAATGGGGGATATTTCCAGTGAAATGCTAGGATCGGGGTTAGGGTTAGCCATTCCAAGCACCACACGTACTTGAGGATTGCACCTACCCCCCCATTTGTGGCCACCAGCTTTCCAACTGTGCAAGGCACGAGCCTGTGGAACCTTTGGTTCCTTAGCTATGAGAGTTGCCAAAATCCCCATTGGTTTGAATGGGGGATATTGCCAGTGAAATGCTAGGATCGGGGTTAGGGTTAGCCATTCCAAGCACCACACGTACTTGAGGATTGCACCTACCCCCCCATTTGTGGCCACCAGCTTTCCAACGGTGCCAGGCACGAGCCTGTGGCACCTTTCGTTTCAGAGGTATAAGACTTGCCAAAATCCTCATTGGTTTGAATGGGGGAGTATTCCAGTGAAATGCTAGGATCGGGGTTAGGGTTAGCCATTCCAAGCACCACACGTACTTGAGGATTGCACCTACCCCCCCATTTGTGGCCACCAGCTTTCCAACGGTGCCAGGCACGAGCCTGTGGCACCTTGAATTCCCGAGATATGAGACTTGCACAAAATCCCCATTGGTTTGAATGGGGGATATTTCCAGTGAAATGCTAGGATCGGGGTTAGGGTTAGCCATTCCAAGCACCACACGTACTTGAGGATTGCACCTACCCCCCCATTTGTGGCCACCAGCTTTCCAACGGTGCCAGGCACGAGCCTGTGGAACCTTTGGTTCCTTAGCTATGAGAGTTGCCAAATTCCCCATTGGTTTGAATGGGGCATATTGCCAGTGAAATGCCAGGATAGGGGTTAGGGTTAGCCATTGCAAGCAACACACGTACTTGAGGATTGCACCTACCCCCCCATTTGTGGCCACCAGCTTTCCAACGGTGCCAGGCACGAGCCTGTGGCACCTTTCGTTTCAGAGGTATAAGACTTGCCAAAATCCTCATTGGTTTGAATGGGGGAGAATTCCAGTGAAATGCTAGGATCGGGGTCAGGGTTAGCCATTCCAAGCACCACACGTACTTGAGGATTGCACCTACCCCCCCATTTGTGGCCACCAGCTTTCCAACGGTGCCAGGCACGAGCCTGTGGCACCTTTCGTTTCAGAGGTATAAGACTTGCACAAAATCCCCATTGGTTTGAATGGGGGATATTTCCAGTGAAATGCTAGGATCGGGGTTAGGGTTAGCCATTCCAAGCACCACACGTACTTGAGGATTGCACCTACCCCCCATTTGTGGCCACCAGCTTTCCAACGGTGCCAGGCACGAGCCTGTGGAACCTTTGGTTCCTTAGCTATGAGAGTTGCCAAAATCCCCATTGGTTTGAATGGGGGATATTGCCAGTGAAATGCTAGGATCGGGGTTAGGGTTAGCCATTCCAAGCACCACACGTACTTGAGGATTGCACCTACCCCCCCATTTGTGGCCACCAGCTTTCCAACGGTGCCAGGCACGAGCCTGTGGCACCTTTCGTTTCAGAGGTATAAGACTTGCCAAAATCCTCATTGGTTTGAATGGGGGAGTATTCCAGTGAAATGCTAGGATCGGGGTTAGGGTTAACCATTCCAAGCACCACACGTACTTGAGGATTGCACCTACCCCCCCATTTGTGGCCACCAGCTTTCCAACGGTGCCAGGCACGAGCCTGTGGCACCTTTCGTTTCAGAGGTATAAGACTTGCTCAAAATCCCCATTGGTTTCAATGGGGGATATTTCCAGTGAAATACTAGGATCGGGGTTAGGGTTAGCCATTCCAAGCACCACACGTACTTGAGGATTGCACCTACCCCCCCATTTGTGGCCACCAGCTTTCCAACGGTGCCAGGCACGAGCCTGTGGCACCTTGAATTCACGAGATATGAGACTTGCACAAAATCCCCATTGGTTTGAATGGGGGATATTTCCAGTGAAATGCTAGGATCGGGGTTAGGGTTAGCCATTCCAAGCACCACACGTACTTGAGGATTGCACCTACCCCCCATTTTTGGCCACCAGCTTTCCAACGGTGCCAGGCACGAGCCTGTGGAACCTTTGGTTCCTTAGCTATGAGAGTTGCCAATATCCCCATTGGCTTGAATGGGGGATATTGCCAGTGAAATGCTAGGATCGGGGTTAGGGTTAGCCATTCCAAGCACCACACCTACTTGAGGATTGCACCTACCCCCCCATTTGTGGCCACCAGCTTTCCAACGGTGCAAGGCACGAGCCTGTGGAACCTTTGGTTCCTTAGCTATGAGAGTTGTCAAAATCCCCATTGGTTTGAATGGGGGATATTGCCAGTGAAATGCTAGGATCGGGGTTAGGGTTAGCCATTCCAAGCACCACACGTACTTGAGGATTGCACCTACCCCCCCATTTGTCGCCACCAGCTTTCCAACGGTGACAGGCACGAGCCTGTGGAACCTTTGGTTCCTTAGCTATGAGAGTTGCCAAAATCCCCATTGGTTTGAATGGGGGATATTGCCAGTGAAATGCTAGGATCGGGGTTAGGGTTCGCCATTCCAAGCACCACACGTACTTGAGGATTGCACCTACCCCCCCATTTGTGGCCACCAGCTTTCCAACGGTGCCAGGCACGAGCCTGTGGAACCTTTGGTTCCTTAGCTATGAGAGTTGCCAAATTCCCCATTGGTTTGAATGGGGCATATTGCCAGTGAAATGCCAGGATAGGGGTTAGGGTTAGCCATTGCAAGCAACACACGTACTTGAGGATTGCACCTACCCCCCCATTTGTGGCCACCAGCTTTCCAACGGTGCCAGGCACGAGCCTGTGGCACCTTTCGTTTCAGAGGTATAAGACTTGCCAAAATCCTCATTGGTTTGAATGGGGGAGAATTCCAGTGAAATGCTAGGATCGGGGTCAGGGTTAGCCATTCCAAGCACCACACGTACTTGAGGATTGCACCTACCCCCCCATTTGTGGCCACCAGCTTTCCAACAGTGCCAGGCACGAGCCTGTGGCACCTTTCGCTTCAGAGGTATAAGACTTGCACAAAATCCCCATTGGTTTGAATGGGGGATATTTCCAGTGAAATGCTAGGATCGGGGTTAGGGTTAGCCATTCCAAGCACCACACGTACTTGAGGATTGCACCTACCCCCCATTTGTGGCCACCAGCTTTCCAACGGTGCCAGCACGAGCCTGTGGAACCTTTGGTTCCTTAGCTATGAGAGTTGCCAAAATCCCCATTGGTTTGAATGGGGGATATTGCCAGTGAAATGCTAGGATCGGGGTTAGGGTTAGCCATTCCAAGCACCACACGTACTTGAGGATTGCACCAACCCCCCCATTTGTGGCCACCAGCTTTCCAACGGTGCTAGGCACGAGCCTGTGGCACCTTTCGTTTCAGAGGTATAAGACTTGCCAAAATCCTCATTGGTTTGAATGGGGGAGTATTCCAGTGAAATGCTAGGATCGGGGTTAGGGTTAACCATTCCAAGCACCACACGTACTTGAGGATTGGACCTACCCCCCCATTTGTGGCCACCAGCTTTCCAACGGTGCCAGGCACGAGCCTGTGGCACCTTTCGTTTCAGAGGTATAAGACTTGCACAAAATCCCCATTCGTTTGAATGGGGGATATTTCCAGTGAAATGCTAGGATCGGGGTTAGGGTTAGCCATTCCAAGCACCACACGTACTTGAGGATTGCACCTACCCCCCCATTTGTGGCCACCAGCTTTCCAACGGTGCCAGGCACGAGCCTGTGGCACCTTTCGTTTCAGAGGTATAAGACTTGCACAAAATCCCCATTGGTATCAATGGGGGATATTTCCAGTGAAATGCTAGGATCGGGGTTAGGGTTAGCCATTCCAAGCACCACACGTACTTGAGGATTGCACCTACCCCCCCATTTGTGGCCACCAGCTTTCCAACGGTGCCAGGCACGAGCCTGTGGAACCTTGCTTTAGAGAGCTATGACACTTGCACAGAATCCCCATTGGTTTTAATGGGGGAGATTTACAGGTAATTGTCAGGGCGAGGGTTAGGATTAACCATTCCAAACACCACACGTACTTGAGGATTGCACCTACCCCCCATTTGTGGCCACCAGCTTTCCAACGGTGCCAGGCACGAGCCTGTGGAACCTTTGGTTCCTTAGCTATGAGAGTTGCCAAATTCCCCATTGGCTTGAATGGGGGATATTGCCAGGGAAATGCTAGGATCGGGGTTAGGGTTAGCCATTCCAAGCACCACACGTACTTGAGGATTGCACCTACCCCCCCATTTGTGGAAACAAGCTTTCCAACTGTGCAAGGCACGAGCCTGTGGAACCTTTGGTTCCTTAGCTATGAGAGTTGCCAAAATCCCCATTGGTTTGAATGGGGGATATTGCCAGTGAAATGCTAGGATCGGGGTTAGGGTTAGCCATTCCAAGCACCACACGTACTTGAGGATTGCACCTACCCCCCCATTTGTTGCCACCAGCTTTCCAACGGTGCCAGGCACGAGCCTGTGGCACCTTGAATTCCCGAGATATGAGACTTTCACAAAATCCCCATTGGTTTGAATGGGGGATATTTCCAGTGAAATGCTAGGATCGGGGTTAGGGTTAGCAATTCCAAGCACCACACGTACTTGAGGATTGCACCTACCCCCCCATTTGTGGCCACCAGCTTTCCAACGGTGCCAGGCATGAGCCTGTGGAACCTTTGGATCCTTAGCTATGAGAGTTGCCAAAATCCCCATTGGTTTGAATGGGGGATATTGCCAGTGAAATGCTAGGATCGGGGTTAGGGTTAGCCATTCCAAGCACCACACGTACTTGAGGATTGCACCTACCCCCCCATTTGTGGCCACCAGCTTTCCAACGGTGCCAGGCAAGAGCCTGTGGAACCTTTGGTTCCTTAGCTATGAGAGTTGCCAAAATCCCCATTGGTTTGAATGGGGGATATTGCCAGTGAAATGCTAGGATCGGGGTTAGGGTTAGCCCTTCCAAGCACCACACGTACTTGAGGATTGCACCTACCCCCCCATTTGTGGCCACCAGCTTTCCAACGGTGCCAGGCACGAGCCTGTGGCACCTTTCGTTTCAGAGGTATAAGACTTGCACAAAATCCCCATTGGTTTGAATGGGGGATGTTTCTAGTGAAATGCAAAGATCGGGGTTAGGGTTAGCCATTCCAAGCACCACACGTACTTTAGGATTGCACCTACCCCCCCATTTGTGGCCACCAGCTTTCCAACGTTGCCAGGCACGAGCCTGTGGGACCTGTCCTTTCAGAGGTATAAGACTTGCCAAAATCCTCATTGGTTTGAATGGGGGAGTATTCCAGTGAAATGCTAGGATCGGGGTTAGGGTTAGCCATTCCTAGCACCACACGTACTTGAGGATTGCACCTACCCCCCCATTTGTGGCCACCAGCTTTCCAACGGTGCCAGGCACGAGCCTGTGGCACCTTTCGTTTCAGAGGTATAAGACTTGCCAAAATCCTCATTGGTTTGAATGTGGGAGTATTCCAGTGAAATGCTAGGATCGGGGTTAGGGTTAGCCATTCCAAGCACCACACGTACTTGAGGATTGCACCTACCCCCCCATTTGTGGCCACCAGCTTTCCAACGGTGCCAGGCACGAGCCTGTGGCACCTTTCGTTTCAGAGGTATAAGACTTGCCAAAATCCTCATTGGTTTGAATGGGGGAGAATTCCAGTGAAATGCTAGGATCGGGGTCAGGGTTAGCCATTCCAAGCACCACACGTACTTGAGGATTGCACCTACCCCCCCATTTGTGGCCACCAGCTTTCCAACGGTGCCAGGCAAGAGCCTGTGGAACCTTTGGTTCCTTAGCTATGAGAGTTGCCAAAATCCCCATTGGTTTGAATGGGGGATATTGCCAGTGAAATGCTAGGATCGGGGTTAGGGTTAGCCATTCCAAGCACCACACGTACTTGAGGATTGCACCTCCCCCCCCATTTGTGGCCACCAGCTTTCCAACGGTGCCAGGCACGAGCCTGTGGAACCTTTGGTTCCTTAGATATGAGACTTGCCAAAATCCCCATTGGTTTGAATGGGGGATATTGCCAGTGAAATGCTAGGATCGGGGTTAGGGTTAGCCATTCCAAGCACCACACGTACTTGAGGATTGCACCTACCCCCCCATTTGTGGCCACCAGCTTTCCAACGGTGCCAGGCACGAGCCTGTGGCACCTTGAATTCACGAGATATGAGACTTGCACAAAATCCCCATTGGTTTGAATGGGGGATATTTCCAGTGAAATGCGAGGATCGGGGTTAGGGTTAGCCATTCCAAACACCACACGTACTTGAGGATTGCACCTACCCCCCCATTTGTGGCCACCAGCTTTCCAACGGTGCCAGGCACGAGCCTGTGGCACCTTTCGTTTCAGAGGTATAAGACTTGCCAAAATCTTCATTGGTTTGAATGGGCGTGTATTCCAGTGAAATGCTAGGATCGGGGTTAGGGTTAGCCATTCCAAGCACCACACGTAGTTGAGGATTGCACCTACCCCCCCATTTGTGGCCACCAGCTTTCCAACGGTGCCAGGCACGAGCCTGTGGCACCTTGAATTCCCGAGATATGAGACTTGCACAAAATCCCCATTGGTTTGAATGGGGGATATTTCCAGTGAAATGCTAGGATCGGGGTTAGGGTTAGCCATTCCAAGCACCACACGTACTTGAGGATTGCACCTACCCCCCCATTTGTGGCCACCAGCTTTCCAACGGTGCCAGGCATGAGCCTGTGGAACCTTTGGATCCTTAGCTATGAGAGTTGCCAAAATCCCCATTGGTTTGAATGGGGGATATTGCCAGTGAAATGCTAGGATCGGGGTTAGGGTTCGCCATTCCAAGCACCACACGTACTTGAGGATTGCACCTACCCCCCCATTTGTGGCCACCAGCTTTCCAACGGTGCCAGGCAAGAGCCTGTGGAACCTTTGGTTCCTTAGCTATGAGAGTTGCCAAAATCCCCATTGGTTTGAATGGGGGATATTGCCAGTGAAATGTTAGGATCGGGGTTAGGGTTAGCCCTTCCAAGCACCACACGTACTTGAGGATTGCACCTACCCCGCCATTTGTGGCCACCAGCTTTCCAACGGTACCAGGCACGAGCCTGTGGAACCTTTGGTTCCTTAGCTATGAGAGTTGCCAAAATCCCCATTGGTTTGAATGGGGGATATTTCCAGTGAAATGCTAGGATCGGGGTTAGGGTTAGCCATTCCAAGCACCACACGTACTTGAGGATTGCACCTACCCCCCCATTTGTGGCCACCAGCTTTCCAACGGTGACAGGCACGAGCCTGTGGAACCTTTGGTTCCTTAGCTATGAGAATTGCCAAATTCCCCATTGGTTTGAATGGGGCATATTGCCAGTGAAATGCTAGGATCGGGGTTAGGGTTAGCCATTCCAAGCACCACACGTACTTGAGGATTGCACTTACCCCCCCATTTGTGGCCACCAGCTTTCCAACGGTGCCAGGCACGAGCCTGTGGCACCTTTCGTTTCAGAGGTATAAGACTTGCCAAAATCCTCATTGGTTTGAATGGGGGAGAATTCCAGTGAAATGCTAGGATCGGGGTTAGGGTTAGCCATTCCAAGCACCACACGTACTTGAGGATTGCACCTACCCCCCATTTGTGGCCACCAGCTTTCCAACAGTGCCTGGCACGAGCCTGTGGCACCTTTCGCTTCAGAGGTATAAGACTTGCACAAAATCCCCATTGGTTTGAATGGGGGATATTTCCAGTGAAATGCTAGGATCGGGGTTAGGTTAGCCATTCCAAGCACCACACGTTCTTGAGGATTGCACCTACCCCCCCATTTGTGGCCACCAGCTTTCCAACGGTGCCAGGCACGAGCCTGTGGAACCTTGAATTCCCTAGATATGAGACTTGCACAAAATCCTAATTGGTTTGAATGGGGGATATTGTCAGTGAAATGCTAGGATCGGGATTAGGGTAAACTATTCCAAGCACCACACGTACTTGAGGATTGCACCTACCCCCCCATTTGTGGCCACCAGCTTTCCAACGGTGCCAGGCACGAGCCTGTGGAACCTTTGGTTCCTTAGCTATGAGAGTTCCCAAAATCCCCATTGGTTTCAATGGGGCATATTGCCAGTGAAATGCTAGGATCGGGGTTAGGGTTAGCCATTCCAAGCACCACACGTACTTGAGGATTGCACCTACCCCCCCATTTGTGGCCACCAGCTTTCCAACGGTGCCAGGCACGAGCCTGTGGCACCTTGAATTCCCGAGCTATGAGACTTCCACAAAATCCCCATTGGTTTGAATGGGGGATATTGCCAGTGAAATGCTAGGATCGGGGTTAGGGTTAGCCATTCCAAGCACCACACGTACTTGAGGATTGCACCAACCCCCCCATTTGTGGCCACCAGCTTTCCAACGGTGCCAGGCACGAGCCTGTGGCACCTTTCGTTTCAGAGGTATAAGACTTGCCAAAATCCTCATTGGTTTGAATGGGGGAGTATTCCAGTGAAATGCTAGGATCGGGGTTAGGGTTAGCCATTCCAAGCACCACACGTACTTGAGGATTGCACCTACCCCCCCATTTGTGGCCACCAGCTTTCCAACGGTGCCAGGCACGAGCCTGTGGCACCTTGAATTCCCGAGATATGAGACTTGCACAAAATAACCATTGGTTTGAATGGGGGATATTTCCAGTGAAATGCTAGGATCGCAAGGGTTAGCCATTCCACCACACGCATTTCTGAGGATTGCACCTACCTCTACTTGTGGCCAAACAGCTTCCAACGGTGCCAGCACGAGCCTGTGGAACCTTTGGTTCCTTAGCTATGAGAGTTGCCAAAACCTCATTGATCTTAATGGGGAGTATTCAAGTAGATGCTGGCAACGGGCACAGGGTTAGCCATTCCAAGCACCTCACACGTACTCTGAGGATTTCACCTACTCCACCATTTGTGGCCACTAGCTTCCAACGCAGCCAGGCACGAGCCTGTGGCACCTTTCGTTTCAGAGGTATAAGACTTGCACAAAATCCCCATTGGTTTGAATGGGGGATATTTCCAGTGAAATGCTAGGATCGGGGATAGGGTTAGCCATTCCAAGCACCACACGTACTTGAAGATTGCACCTACCCCCCCATTTGTGGCCACCAGCTTTCCAACGGTGCCAGGCACGAGCCTGTGGAACCTTCGGTTCCATAGCTATGAGAGTTGCCAAAATCCCCATTGGTTTGAATGGGGGATATTGCCAGTGAAATGCTAGGATCGGGGTTAGGGTTAGCCATTCCAAGCACCACACGTACTTGAGGATTGCACCTACCCCCCCATTTGTGGCCACCAGCTTTCCAACGGTGCCAGGCACGAGCCTGTGGAACCTTTGGTTCCTTAGCTATGAGAGTTGCCAAATTCCCCATTGGTTTGAATGGGGCATATTGCCAGTGAAATGCTAGGATCGGGGTTAGGGTTAGCCATTCCAAGCACCACACGTACTTGAGGATTGCACCTAAACCCCCATTTGTGGCCACCAGCTTTCCAACGGTGCAAGGCACGAGCCTGTGGAACCTTTGGTTCCTTAGCTATGAGAGTTGCCAAAATCCCCATTGGTTTGAATGGGGGATATTGCCAGTGAAATGCTAGGATCGGGGTTAGGGTTAGCCATTCCAAGCACCACACGTACTTGAGGATTGCACCTACCCCCCATTTGTGGCCACCAGCTTTCCAACGGTGCCAGGCACGAGCCTGTGGCACCTTGAATTCCCGAGCTATGAGACTTGCACAAAATCCCCATTGGTTTGAATGGGGGATATTTCCAGTGAAATGCTAGGATCGGGGTTAGGGTTAGCCATTCCAAGCACCACACGTACTTGAGGATTGCACCTACCCCCCCATTTGTGGCCACCAGCTTTCCAACGGTGCCAGGCACGAGCCTGTGGAACCTTTGGTTCCTTAGCTATGAGAGTTGCCAAAATCCCCATTGGTTTGAATGGGGGATATTGCCAGTGAAATGCTAGGATCGGGGTTAGGGTTAGCCATTCCAAGCACCACACGTACTTGAGGATTGCACCTACCCCCCATTTGTGGCCACCAGCTTTCCAACGGTGCCAGGCACGAGCCTGTGGAACCTTTGGTTCCTTAGCTATGAGAGTTGCCAAAATCCCCATTGGTTTGAATGGGGGATGTTTCCAGTGAAATGCTCGGATCGGGGTTAGGGTTAGCCATTCCAAGCACCACACGTACTTGAGGATTGCACCTACCCCCCCATTTGTGGCCACCAGCTTTCCAACTGTGCAAGGCACGAGCCTGTGGAACCTTTGGTTCCTTAGCTATGAGAGTTGCCAAAATCCCCATTGGTTTGAATGGGGGATATTGCCAGTGAAATGCTAGGATCAGGGTTAGGGTTAGCCATTCCAAGCACCACACATACTTGAGGATTGCACCTACCCCCCCATTTGTGGCCACCAGCTTTCCAACGGTGCCAGGCACGAGCCTGTGGACCTTTGGTTCCTTAGCTATCAAAGTTGACAAAATCCCCATTGGTTTGAATGGGGGATATTGCCAGTGAAATGCTAGGATCGGGGTTAGGGTTAGCCATTCCAAGCACCACACGTTCTTGAGGATTGCACCTACCCCCCCCATTTGTGGCCACCAGCTTTCCAACGGTGCCAGGCACGAGCCTGTGGAACCTTTGGTTCCTTCGCTATGAGAGTTGCCAAAATCCCCATTGGTTTGAATGGGGGATATTGCCAGTGAAATGCTAGGATCGGGGTTAGGGTTAGCCATTCCAAGCACCACACGTACTTGAGGATTGCACCTACCCCCCCATTTGTGGCCACCAACTTTACAACGGTGCAAGGCACGAGCCTGTGGAACCTTTGGTTCCTTAGCTATGAGAGTTGCCAAAATCCCCATTGGTTTGAATGGGGGATATTGCCAGTGAAATGCTAGGATCGGGGTTAGGGTTAGCCATTCCAAGCACCACACGTACTTGAGGATTGCACCTACCCCCCCATTTGTGGCCACCAGCTTTCCAACGGTGCCAGGCACGAGCCTGTGGCACCTTGATTTCCCGAGCTATGAGACTTCCACAAAATCCCCATTGGTTTGAATGGGGGATATTGCCAGTGAAATGCTAGGATCGGGGTTAGGGTTAGCCATTCCAAGCACCACACGTACTTGAGGATTGCACCAACCCCCCCATTTGTGGCCACCAGCTTTCCAACGGTGCTAGGCACGAGCCTGTGGCACCTTTCGTTTCAGAGGTATAAGACTTGCCAAAATCCTCATTGGTTTGAATGGGGGAGTATTCCAGTGAAATGCTAGGATCGGGGTTAGGGTTAGCCATTCCAAGCACCACACGTACTTGAGGATTGCACCTACCCCCCCATTTGTGGCCACCAGCTTTGCAACGGTGCCAGGCACGAGCCTGTGGGACCTTGCGTTCCAGGGCTATGACACTTGCACAAAATCCCCATTGGTTTTAATGGGGGAGATATCCACTGAAATGCTGGGATCGGGGTTAGGTTTAGCCATTCCAAGGACCACACGTACTTGAGGATTGCACCTACCCCCCCATTTGGGGCCACCAGCTTTCCAACAGTGCCAGGCATGAGCCTGTTGGACATATCGTTCCAGAGCTATGACACTTGCACAGAATCCCCATTGGTTTGAATGGGGGAGATTTCCAGTGAAATGCTAGGATCGGGGTTAGGGTTAGCCATTCCAAGCACCACACGTACTTGAGGATTGCACCTACCCCCCCATTTGTGGCCACCAGCTTTCCAACGGTGCCAGGCACGAGCCTGTGGAACCTTTGGTTCCTTCGCTATGAGAGTTGCCAAAATCCCCATTGGTTTGAATGGGGGATATTGCCAGTGAAATGCGAGGACCGGGGTTAGGGTTAGCCATTCCAAGCACCACACGTACTTGAGGATTGCACCTACCCCCCCATTTGTGGCCACCAGCTTTCCAACGGTGCCAGGCACGAGCCTGTGGAACCTTTGGTTCCTTAGCTATGAGAGTTGCCAAAATCCCCATTGGTTTGAATGGGGGATATTTCCAGTGAAATGCTAGGATCGGGGTTAGGGTTAGCCATTCCAAGCACCACACGTACTTGAGGATTGCACCTACCTCCCCATTTGTGGCCACCAGCTTTCCAACGGTGCCAGGCACGAGCCTGTGGAACCTTTGGTTCCTTAGCTATGAGAGTTGCCAAATTCCCCATTGGTTTGAATGGGGCATATTGCCAGTGAAATGCTAGGATCGGGGTTAGGGTTAGCCATTCCAAGCAACACACGTACTTGAGGATTGCACCTACCCCCCCATTTGTGGCCACCAGCTTTCCAACGGTGCCAGGCACGAGCCTGTGGCACCTTTCGTTTCAGAGGTATAAGACTTGCCAAAATCCTCATTGGTTTGAATGGGGGAGAATTCCAGTGAAATGCTAGGATCGGGGTCAGGGTTAGCCATTCCAAGCACCACACGTACTTGAGGATTGCACCTACCCCCCCATTTGTGGCCACCAGCTTTCCAACGGTGCCAGGCACGAGCCTGTGGCACCTTTCGTTTCAGAGGTATAAGACTTGCCAAAATCCTCATTGGTTTGAATGGGGGAGAATTCCAGTGAAATGCTAGGATCGGAGTCAGGGTTAGCCATTCCAAGCACCACACGTACTTGAGGATTGCACCTACCCCCCCATTTGTGGCCACCAGCCTTCCAACGGTGCCAGGCACGAGCCTGTGGAACCTTTGGTTCCTTAGCTATGAGAGTTGCCAAAATCCCCATTGGTTTTAATGGGGGATATTGCCAGTGAAATGCTAGGATCGGGGTTAGGGTTAGCCATTCCAATCACCACACGTACTTGAGGATTGCACCAACCCCCCATTTGTGGCCACCAGCTTTCCAACGGTGCCAGGCACGAGCCTGTGGCACCTTTCGTTTCAGAGGTATAAGACTTGCCAAAATCCTCATTGGTTTGAATGGGGGAGTATTCCAGTGAAATGCTAGGATCGGGGTTAGGGTTAGCCATTCCAAGCACCACACGTACTTGAGGATTGCACCTACCCCCCCATTTGTGGCCACCAGCTTTCCAACAGTGCCAGGCACGAGCCTGTGGCACCTTTCGCTTCAGAGGTATAAGACTTGAACAAAATCCCCATTGGTTTGAATGGGGGATATTTCCAGTGAAATGCTAGGATCGGGTTTAGGGTTAGCCATTCCAAGCACCACACGTACTTGAGGATTGCACCTACCCACCCATTTGTGGCCACCAGCTTTCCAACGGTGCAAGGCACGAGCCTGTGGCACCTTTCGTTTCAGAGGTATAAGACTTGCCAAAATCCTCATTGGTTTGAATGGGGGAGTATTCCAGTGAAATGCTAGGATCGGGGTTAGGGTTAGCCATTCCAAGCACCACAAGTACTTGAGGATTTCACCTACCCCCCCATTTGTGGCCACCAGCTTTCCAACGGTGCCAGGCACGAGCCTGTGGCACCTTTCGTTTCAGAGGTATAAGACTTGCACAAAATCCCCATTGGTTTGAATGGGGGATATTTCCGGTGAAATGCTAGGATCGGGGTTAGGGTTAGCCATTCCAAGCACCACACGTACTTGAGGATTGCACCTACCCCCCCATTTGTGGCCACC
>JAMOIN010000720.1:0-20403 GCA_024666655.1 Dascyllus trimaculatus
GTTCTGGGCCGTATGGAGGACTGGTTCTGGGCCGTATGGAGGACTGGTTCTGGGCCGTATGGAGGACTGGTTCTGGGCTGTATGGAGGACTGGTTCTGGGCCGTATGGAGGACTGGTTCTGGGCTGTATGGAGGACTGGTTCTGGGCCGTATGGAGGACTGGTTCTGGGCTGTATGGAGGACTGGTTCTGGGCTGTATGGAGGACTGGTTCTGGGCTGTAGCTGGAGGACTGGTTCTGGGCTGTATGGAGGACTGGTTCTGGGCTGTAGCTGGAGGACTGGTTCTGGGCTGTATGGAGGACTGGTTCTGGGCTGTAGCTGGAGGACTGGTTCTGGGCTGTAGCTGGAGGACTGGTTCTGGGCTGTATGGAGGACTGGTTCGCTGTAAGTGGAGGACTGGTTCTGGGCTGTATGGAGGACTGGTTCTGGGCCGTATGGGAGGACTGTTCTGGGGCCGTATGAGGACTGGTTCTGGACTGTATGGGAGGACTGGTTCTGGGCTGTATGGAGGACTGGTTCTGGGCCATGGAGGACTGGTTCTGGGCCTGTATGGAGGACTGGTTCTGGGCCGATGGGAGGACTGGTTCTGGGCTGTATGGAGGACTGGTTCTGGGCTGCAGTGGAGGACTGGTTCTGGCTGTAGCTGGAGGACTGGTTCTGGGCTGTATGAGAGCACTGGTTCTGGGCTGTATGGAGGACTGGTTCTGGGCCGTATGGAGGACTGGTTCTGGGCCGTATGGAGGACTGGTTCTGGGCCGTATGGAGGACTGGTTCTGGGCTGTATGGAGGACTGGTTCTGGGCCGTATGGAGGACTGGTTCTGGGCTGTAGCTGGAGGACTGGTTCTGGGCCGTATGGAGGACTGGTTCTGGGCCGTATGGAGGACTGGTTCTGGGCCTGTATGGAGGACTGGTTCTGGGCTGTATGGAGGACTGGTTCTGGGCTGTATGGAGGACTGGTTCTGGGCTGTATGGAGGACTGGTTCTGGGCTGTATGGAGGACTGGTTCTGGGCCGTATGGAGGACTGGTTCTGGGCTGTATGGAGGACTGGTTCTGGACTGTATGGAGGACTGGTTCTGGGCCGTATGGAGGACTGGTTCTGGGCCGTTTGGAGGACTGGTTCTGGGCTGTATGGAGGACTGGTTCTGGGCCGTATGGAGGACTGGTTCTGGGCTGTATGGAGGACTGGTTCTGGGCCGTATGGAGGACTGGTTCTGGGCTGTATGGAGGACTGGTTCTGGGCCGTATGGAGGACTGGTTCTGGGCTGTATGGAGGACTGGTTCTGCTGTTTGAACTTTTTATTGCCTGTTGGATGAAAAAGTTTCTGGTTTTTAATATTCAGAATATTTTATCTCCTGCTGACATTTAACTCCTTCGACGAGGAGCAGACGTCCTGTTATTTCACCTCCTGGTTTAATTTCAGCCAATCAGAGCTCTTCACTAATTAACCAATCAGCTCCTCTCAGGCTGCTGTAGCTGCTGTTAGTCAGTGTTCCTGTCAGACCCAAACAGACCAGACTAAGAACCAGGACCACGTCCACCTTCATGTGGTTTATTAAACACATCTGAGGTCACTGAGTCGCTCTGCTCAGGTTTGTATCAGGAGAGACAGCAGGAGGTGTTCGGCTCGTAGTTCCTTCATCTGAGTCTCTGAGGTCAGAGAGAACTGAGAGGAGATCAGCTGACCTCCAGCCCTCAGGTGTAATAACATGATAAAACAACGACTCTCAGCTTTAAAATCAGGTTCCAGCTGCAGACAGATTCATCAGCAGTCATTAAATCTACTGATGGAGTAACTTCAGCACAGACTCAGACCATTTAAACTGATCAGTTTGATTAGGATCAGCTGATCTGCTCACACTGATGTCGTCATGACGACGCCACTGTAAAATCAGAAGGGGTGTGTGTGTGTGTGTGTGTCTGTGTGTGTGTGTGTGTGTGTGTGTGTGTGTGTCCCTCCCACACCTCCAGCAGGTAAATTGGTGAGACTTCACCTCCGTCCCCTCCTCCCCCTGAGTCCTGTGCTGTGATTGGCTGAGCTTTGTTTAGACTGACACGTCTGTAGAGAGACAGATTGATGAGACGGGCGGACGCTAACACCTGGACCACACACACACACACACACACACACACACACACACACACACACACACACAGTAATAATAAGAAACCTCACACCTTATTTACAGTCTCTATATAAAGTATTCGCCCCCCTGGACGTTCTCCTCCGTCGTTGCTTTTCAACATTGAGCCTCCGTTTCTGATTTAATAGGAATTTACACAGAGAGACTCTGATGTCACAGTGAAAACACATTTCTACAAAGTGACGCCGATGATGTCACGATGTAAAGGAAGTACCTGCAGAAGTGTTCACCACCATCAGGTCACAATACAGTAGAAGCTAGTTCTCAGTTGGACTGAGGTCTGGACTCTGACTGGACCTCCAGAACCTCCACCTTGTTGTCTTCAAACCATCTCTGTTTGACTCATCGTCTGGATGGAAACTGATCTTCTCCAGGTCTCAGTTCTCTATCAGACTGGATCAGGTTCTACCCAGGAGTCCTGATCCTCCAGGGACTGGACCCTCCAGATCCAGGAGTCTTTATCCTCCAACCACTGACCTCAGATGATCCATTTACTGACTGGTGACTTCTAGAACCAGCTGACTGAGCTCCACTGGAGTCCATGTTAGGTGCTGAAGACTTATCCAGTCATGTATTTTCTATTTTCTATGGTTCAGTCTGGGGTCCACAGTCTGCATGGTGGTTAGGTGGTCAGCACCGTTGCCTCACAGCTAGAAGATCCTGGTTCACGTCCTGGCCTGGTTCTGGTCTTCCTGTGTGGAGTTCTGTTGTTCTCCCTGCTGGGTTCTCACCAGGTTCTCCAGTTCCTCCCAGTCCAGAGACCTGCTGAGGTTAATGGTGGTTCTAAATGGTCTGCAGGGTGAATGAGAGGGACTGGTGGTCTGTCTCTGTGTAGCCCTGTGATGGACTGGTTACCTGTCCAGGTGAACCTGCCTTCCCCTCAGTCAGCTGGGACAGGCTCCGCCCCCTTCGACCCTACAGAGGATAAGCGGTGCAGAGAAGATGGATGGATTATTCAGTCTACTGACATCACCCTGTAAAGTCTGTTTTCTGTTTGGCATTAAAGAGTCTGTTTTGTAAGTTCTTGTCAAAAAGCCAGACGATGTTGACGGAGATGAAACGCTGACAGAGGGAACCTTCTGGAGACGATCAGCTGCAGACTGGACTGGACCTGTTTGAACAGCAGCTCTGCAGTGATGATAATCATCATGAAAACAAGGTTTCCTTCCTCCCTGCTTCTGCCTGAGCTGATAAATAAACATCCAGAGCGCTGATGACATCAGCTGTTTGCTGAATTTAATTCCACAGATGAAATAAAATGATAAAACGATGAAACAGAGACTCAGCAGGCGACAGAGAAACCCCAGTGGCTGGAAATCAGATTCCACGAAACTCAGATTCCAGCTGCAGGCGGAAAACTCAGGGTCCTGGTCTCTTCATCATCACCATCATCATCATCACTATAATCATCATCATCACTATCATCATCATCATCATCACCATCATCACTATAATCATCATCATCACTATCATCACTATCATCATCATCTTCATCATCTTCATCATCATCATCATCATCATCATCATCATCCTCACCATCATCACCATCTTCATCATCATCTTCATCATCATCATCATCACTATAATCATCATCATCACTATCATCATCATCATCATCATCACTATAATCATCATCACTATAATCGTCATCATCACTATCATCATCATCTTCATCATCTTCATCATCATCATCACTATAATCATCATCATCATCATCATCATCATCCTCACCATCATCACCATCTTCATCATCATCTTCATCATCATCTTCATCATCTTCATCATCATCATCACTATAATCATCATCATCATCATCATCCTCACCATCATCACCATCTTCATCATCATCTTCATCATCATCCTGTTTCCTGAGTCAGTCTCTGGTCTTGGAGGTTTGTTCTTCGTTTCCTCTGCTGGGTTTCTTTGTGTCTCATGTTGACTTTGTTTTCTTCACCTCCATCATAGAGACTCAGGGAACGAAGCTTCCTGCACCTTTGGAAGATCTGAATCAGTTTTAGTGTCAGTCTGACTCTAAACTTAATTTGTTAAAACCAAACTGTGAGATTAGTCTCAGAGTGTGTCCAGGTAACAGCTGGTCTCCGTGGCTGGACTCTTCTTGTAGAACGTCTTGGACCTTTGCAGAGACCAGTTTGGTCACATTCAGCTCCCTGCTGCTCCAAACTGACCTCTGCTAATCATTTCAAGCTTTTCAGTGAGACACAAACACAGGAATCCTCTCCTGGACCAGACGTCATCTCCTGGGGTTCCTCCTGCAGCAGCAGATTCTCTCAGCGTCACGTATGTTTGATGAGCTGCGCTGCGTTCAGGTGTCATCAGTTTCACACCGTGTCACAGCTTGTCTGCGCTAATGAAGACGTGTTAGCGTGTTGGTCCGACAGGTGGGACGAGTCTGACACCGTGTTAACCTGCAGCCATGAGCAGCACAACATCTGTCAACACACATCTGGAACAGGTTGGTTCCTGTCGGTCCATCATCTCAGGACACGGCGACGTTGTGTTCACTGGTTTGTTTACGGCTGTTTAAGAGTCGTACAGGTTTCATGATCAGCTTCTGTTTTCCATCTGTCCTGAACTCCGTCTCACGTTGTTTGTTCCACTAAACATGTCTGTGGAGGAAAAGACGGAATCAGCTCTGTAACTAATATAATAAAGATGGAATATGGTCTAATATAATTAATATAACAGATGTAATAATAATATAATCAATATAATTAAGGTTTATATAACACGTACAGTAAAGATGGGCTTTGCTGGAGAACATCCTCCTGGTCAGCAGCGCTGTGATTGGCTGCTCTGCTGACTGACAGCTCGTCGGTTCGAACACGGATGTTTCATGTGCAGATAAAATCCAGACAAACGCGGCGACGAGTCATCAAACATTAACGCGTGTCATCGACGCCGATGTCATATGTCCTGAAAACTGTGACATCAGAACGCAGCCGCAACCACTTTAACATCACAATATACTGTCAGTGACACACACTGATGCATTATTCACACACACACACACACACACACACACACACACTGCAGGCTTTCAGAAACACTCCGACATAATTTATCCTGAATGAAATATTGATCTGCTTTTAATATTTATTCTGCTTTTAGGAGGCTGCAGTGATATCAGCCCACCCAGCTGGAACACACACACACACACACACACACACATCACACACACACACATCACACACACACACACATCACACACACACACACATCACACACGCTTTGATGCTTCTTTTAAAATTTAAAAACGACAAAATAAAAATGTTCGTCCCAAAGCTGTTTAACTTTTAACACAAACTGACGACAAAAAGTACTAAAAGGTCTGAGTGTGTGTGTGTGTGTGTGTGTGTGTGTGTGTGTGTGTGTGTGTGTGTGTGTGTTGTTCTTAATCTACTCCAGGTCTGAATCAACCCATTGATCACTGATCAGGTCCGACTGAGTCCAAGCAGACACCAGAACATCCCAGAGACGCTGAAAACACAGCTGGTGTTAGAATCCCGTCACGTTTTCACACACTTTGATCAGCAATTAAAATCTATTGATCGATAAAATGAAACGATGACGACAGACGACGGCAGCTAAACATGATTCAACTGTGATCATGAATTTGTTCTCTGGCTGCAGCATTTTGGACCAGCTGGAGGTTTCTGAGAGAGTTACTGGGACATCCTGACAATAAGGAACTACAATAGTCCAGCTGGAGGTTCCAGATGCATGGACTAGTTTCTCAGCATCACTCTGGGACCAGATGTTCTGATCTTTACAGTATTCTAGATGAAAGAACGCCGTCCTACAGACTGGTTTAATGTGGAGGTTGAAGGACATCCTGATCAAAGATAACTCCAAGGTTTACAGTAGAGCTGGAGGCTAAGGCAGCGCCATCTAGAGGAACTATCTGGTTAGACAGAGTGTTTCTGAGGTGTTTAGGGCCAAATACAATAACCTCAGTTAGTCTGAGTTTAATGTAGACAGTTCCAGGTCATCCAGGCCTTTATGTCCTTCAGACATGTTGGAGTTTGACCAGCTGGTTGGTTTCATTTGGCTTCATAGATAAATATAACTGGGTATCATCTGCATAACGATGGACGTTCATGCAGTGCTTCCTAATAATGTTTCCTAGAGGAAGCATGTACAGAGTGAATAGTACTGGTCCTAATACAGAACCCTGAGGAACTCCATCACTGACTCTAGTGTGGATGGAAGAATCATCATTAACATGAACAAACTGGAATCTGTCTGATAAATATGATTTAAACCACTTTAGAGCAGTTTCTTTTATCCCAGTAACATGTTCCAGTCTCTGTAATAAGATGCTGTGATCAACTGGATCAAAAGCAGCACTGAGATCCAGCAGAACCAGTCTAGAAACCAGTCCACTGTCTGAGGCTATTAGAAGATCATTGGTGACCTTCACCAGTGTCTCTGTACTATGATGAATTCTAAATCCTGACTGAAACTCTTCAGACAAACCATTTCTATGTAGATAATCACATAATTGGCAGCAACAACTTTTTCTAGACCTTTAGAGATAAAAGGGAGGTTGGATATGGGCCTATAGTTGGCTAAAACACCTGGATCTAGAGTAGGACTTTAGAGAAGAGGCTTTATTACAGAAACTTTAAAAGCCTGTGGTACATAACCTGTTAGTAAAGAGAAGTTAATGATTTTTAAAACAGCATCGTTAATTAAAGGAAAGATGTCCTTGAATAATCTAGTGGGGATGGGATCTAGCGAACATGTTGCTGGTTTAGAGGAGAAGAATGAAGAGACTCAGTTCAGTTTGTTGCTTCCAGCTGTTTAGAACTGTTTCCTCTGAGTTCAACACAAACAGCAGCGTCCATGTGTGTGTGTGTGTGTGTGTGTGTGTGTGTGTGTGTGTGTGTGTGTGTGTGTGTGTGGCTTCGTGTCTTTAATTAAACAAACATTTAGAGAAGTGGTTTTCTGTCTAAGCGTGGTTTGATGAATGTTTCAGGTCCTGCTGCTAAAAGCTCACTGACACAGTTTGTTGGTTCAGTCTGATGGAAGGAAACCTGGACGTTCACACATGAAGCAGCTCCAGAGAAAATTAAAGCAGCAGTGAAGCTGAAAATCAGAGGAGACACTAAAGAACTGGGAGGGCTTTACTGGTCTAACTGGAAACACAGAGGAGTTAAAGCAAAGACGATTAACTAAATGAACAAACTGAAAAAATCATTAGAAATTTATCTGTTGAATTATTGGTTCAGTCACATGTTCCTGCAAACATTTATGTGGTTGTTCCAAGTCTCTTTGAGTCTCTTTGTGTCTCTTTGTTGTTGTTTTGTGTCTCTTTGTTGTTGTTTTGTGTCTCTGTGGCTGTTTTGTGGTCGTTCAGGTGTGTAAATGATGCCAGCTGATCCAGGGTCTGTCTGTCAGGTGTCTGGGGGCGGAGCTTCACCTGTTACCGATGCTAAATGAAGCAGTGATTCATCCTGAATCTTTGAGGCTCCACAGCTCTCAGACCTTTTATATCCGTGAAAGTTGAATTCTGATCAGCTGCGTCTCGTTTTAACTCACTGTGGTTCATTTGTCTCTGCAGTCTGAGGCCCCCTGTGGAACCAGAACCTCATGAAGGACAGAGAACCAGAGGGGTCTGCTGGCAGCAGGACTCAGGTAGAACAACGAGCTCTCAGATGTTCCTCCTCATCCTGGTCCATGTTTCACTGTGCTGAATGTATCCTCCAGCACTGCTGCTTGAGTCGCACTTAGCTCCCATTACACTGCTACTGATGGTGTTGCCATGGCGATAATTAACACTAATCACAAGAGGATTGTCGTCACCATGGCAACAGCTTGAGGAGGAGGATGATGGGATGGAGGGGGAGGTCCATATAAAGACACAGTGGCCACCAGGGAGGAGGTGTTTAATATGCAGAGAAGAATTAGAGCAGTGGAGGAGGAGGAGGAGGAGGAGGAGGAAGATTAAGGGGGGAGGAGGAGGAAAAGGAGGAGGAGGAGGAGGTAAGTGTGAACTGGAATCTGGTTAGTCAACTGGTACCTGACTAGTTAGCTGGTACCTGGTTAGTTAGCTGGTACCTGACTAGTTAGCTGGTACCTGGTTAGTTAGCTGGTACCTGACTAGTCAACTGGTACCTGACTAGTCAACTGGTACCTGATTAGTTAGCTGGTACCTGACTAGTCAACTGGTACCTGACTAGTCAACTGGTACCTGATTAGTTAGCTGGTACCTGGTTAGTTAGCTGATACCTTGTTAATTAGCTGGTACCTGGTTAGTCAACTGGTACCTGGTTAGTCAACTGGTACCTGGTTAGTTAGCTGGTACCTGGTTAGTTAGCTGGTACCTGGTTTATTAGCTGGTACCTGACTAGTCAACTGGTACCTGGTTAGTCAACTGGTACCTGGTTAGTTAGCTGGTACCTGGTTTATTAGCTGGCACCTGACTAGTTAGCTGGTACCTGGTTAGTTAGCTGGTACCTGGTTAGTCAACTGGTACCTGGTTTATTAGCTGGCACCTGACTAGTTAGCTGGCACCTGACTAGTTAGCTGGTACCTGGTTAGTTAGCTGATACCTTGTTAATTAGCTGGTACCTGGTTAGTCAACTGGTACCTGGTTAGTCAACTGGTACCTGGTTAGTTAGCTGGTACCTGGTTTATTAGCTGGCACCTGACTAGTTAGCTGGTACCTGGTTAGTTAGCTGGTACCTGGTTAGTTAGCTGATACCTTGTTAATTAGCTGGTACCTGACTAGTCAACTGGTACCTGACTAGTTAGCTGGTACCTGGTTAATTAGCTGGTACCTGGTTAATTAGCTGGTACCTGGTTAGTTAGCTGGTACCTGGTTAGTTAGCTGATACCTTGTTAATTAGCTGGTACCTGGTTAGTCAACTGTTACCTGGTTAGTTAGCTGGTACCTGGTTAGTCAACTGGTACCTGGTTAGTTAGCTGGTACCTGGTTAGTTAGCTGGTACCTGGTTTATTAGCTGGCACCTGACTAGTTAGCTGGTACCTGGTTAGTTAGCTGGTACCTGGTCAGTTAGCTGATACCTTGTTAATTAGCTGGTACCTGGTTAGTTAGCTGGTACCTGGTTAGTTAGCTGATACCTTGTTAATTAGCTGGTACATGGTTAGTCAACTGGTACCTGGTTAGTCAACTGGTACCTGGTTAGTTAGCTGGTACCTGGTTTATTAGCTGGCACCTGACTAGTTAGCTGGTACCTGGTTAGTTAGCTGGTACCTGGTTAGTTAGCTGATACCTTGTTAATTAGCTGGTACCTGACTAGTCAACTGGTACCTGGTTAGTCAACTGGTACCTGACTAGTTAGCTGGTACCTGGTTAATTAGCTGGTACCTGACTAGTCAACTGGTACCTGGTTAGTCAACTGGTACCTGACTAGTTAGCTGGTACCTGGTTAGTTAGCTGATACCTTGTTAATTAGCTGGTACCTGGTTAGTCAACTGTTACCTGGTTAGTCAACTGGTACCTGGTTAGTTAGCTGGTACCTGGTTTATTAGCTGGCACCTGACTAGTTAGCTGGTACCTGGTTAGTTAGCTGGTACCTGGTTAGTTAGCTGATACCTTGTTAATTAGCTGGTACCTGACTAGTCAACTGGTACCTGACTAGTTAGCTGGTACCTGGTTAATTAGCTGGTACCTGGTTAATTAGCTGGTACCTGGTTAGTTAGCTGGTACCTGGTTAGTTAGCTGATACCTTGTTAATTAGCTGGTACCTGGTTAGTCAACTGTTACCTGGTTAGTTAGCTGGTACCTGGTTAGTCAACTGGTACCTGGTTAGTTAGCTGGTACCTGGTTAGTTAGCTGGTACCTGGTTTATTAGCTGGCACCTGACTAGTTAGCTGGTACCTGGTTAGTTAGCTGGTACCTGGTCAGTTAGCTGATACCTTGTTAATTAGCTGGTACCAGGTTAGTCAACTGTTACCTGGTTAATTAGCTGGTACCTGGTTAGTCAACTCGTACCTGGTTAGTTAGCTGGTACCTGGTTAGTTAGCTGGTACCTGGTTAATTAGCTGGTACCTCGTTAATTAGCTGGCACCTGGTTAGTTAGCTGGTACCTGGTTAATTAGCTGGTACCTGGTTAGTTAGCTGATACCTTGTTAATTAGCTGGTACCTGACTAGTCAACTGGTACCTGGTTAGTCAACTGGTACCTGGTTAGTTAGCTGGTACCTGGTTTATTAGCCGGAACCAGACTAGTCAACTGGTACATGGTTAGTTAGCTGGTACCTGGTTAGTTAGCTGGTACCTGGTTAATTAGCTGGCACCTGGTTAGTTAGCTGGAACCTGACTAGTCAACTGGTACCTGGTTAGTTAGCTGATACCTTGTTAATTAGCTGGTACCTGACTAGTCAACTGGTACCTGACTAGTTAGCTGGTACCTGGTTAATTAGCTGGTACCTGGTTAATTAGCTGGTACCTGGTTAGTTAGCTGGTACCTGGTTAGTTAGCTGATACCTTGTTAATTAGCTGGTACCTGGTTAGTCAACTGTTACCTGGTTAGTTAGCTGGTACCTGGTTAGTCAACTGGTACCTGGTTAGTTAGCTGGTACCTGGTTAGTTAGCTGGTACCTGGTTTATTAGCTGGCACCTGACTAGTTAGCTGGTACCTGGTTAGTTAGCTGGTACCTGGTCAGTTAGCTGATACCTTGTTAATTAGCTGGTACCAGGTTAGTCAACTGTTACCTGGTTAATTAGCTGGTACCTGGTTAGTCAACTCGTACCTGGTTAGTTAGCTGGTACCTGGTTAGTTAGCTGGTACCTGGTTAATTAGCTGGTACCTCGTTAATTAGCTGGCACCTGGTTAGTTAGCTGGTACCTGGTTAATTAGCTGGTACCTGGTTAGTTAGCTGATACCTTGTTAATTAGCTGGTACCTGACTAGTCAACTGGTACCTGGTTAGTCAACTGGTACCTGGTTAGTTAGCTGGTACCTGGTTTATTAGCCGGAACCAGACTAGTCAACTGGTACATGGTTAGTTAGCTGGTACCTGGTTAGTTAGCTGGTACCTGGTTAATTAGCTGGCACCTGGTTAGTTAGCTGGAACCTGACTAGTCAACTGGTACCTGGTTAGTTAGCTGGTAACTGGTTAGTTAGCTGGAACCTGATTAGTCAACTGATACCTGGTTAATTAGCTGGCACCTGACTAGTTAGCTGGTACCTGGTTAGTTAGCTGGGACCTGGTTAATTAGCTGGTACCAGGTTAATAACTGGTACCTGAATAGTCAACTGGTACCTGGTTAGTTAGCTGGTACCTCGTTAATCAGCTGATACCTTACTAGTTAGCTGGTACCTGGTTAGTTAGCTGGTACCTGGTTAGTTAGCTGGTACCTGGTTAATTAGCTGGTACCTAACTAGTCAACTGGTACCTGGATAGTTAGCTGGTACCTGGTTAGTTAGCTGGTACCTTGTTAGTTAGCTGGTACCTGGTTAGTTAGCTGGTACCTGGTTAGTTAGCTGGTACCTCGTTAATTAGCCGGCACCTGACTAGTTAGCTGGTACCTGGTTAGTTAGCTGGTACCTGGTTAGTTAGCTGGTACCTGGTTAATTAGCTGGCACCTGACCAGTCAACTGGTACCTGGTTAGTTAGCTGGTACCTGGTTAATTAGCTGTTACCTGACTAGTCAACTGGTACCTGGTTAGTTAGCTGGTACCTGGTTAATTAGCTGGTACCTGACTAGTCAACTGGTACCTGGTTAGTTAGCTGGTACCTGGTTAGTTAGCTGGTACCTGACTAGTCAACTGGTACCTGGTTAGTTAGCTGGTACCTGGTTAGTTAGCTGGTACCTGGTTAATTAGCCGGCACCTGACTAGTTAGCTGGTACCTGGTTAGTTAGCTGGTACCTGGTTAATTAGCTGGTACCTGACTAGTCAATTGGTACCTGGTTAGTTAGCTGGTACCTGGTTAGTTAGCTGGTACCTGGTTAATTAGCTGGTACCTGACTAGTCAATTGGTACCTGGTTAGTTAGCTGGTACCTGGTTAGTTAGCTGGTACCTGACTAGCTGGTACCTGGTTAGTTAGCTGGTACCTGGTTAATTAGCTGGTACCTGACTAGTTAGCTGGTACCTGGTTAGTTAGCTGGTACCTGGTTAGTTAGCTGGTACCTGGTTAGTTAGCTGGTACCTGGTTAGTTAGCTGGTACCTGGTTAATTAGCTGGTACCTGACTAGTCAACTGGTACCTGGTTAGTTAGCTGGTACCTGGTTAGTTAGCTGGTACCTGGTTAATTAGCTGGTACCTGACTAGTCAATTGGTACCTGGTTAGTTAGCTGGTACCTGGTTAGTTAGCTGGTACCTGGTTAATTAGCTGGTACCTGACTAGTCAACTGGTACCTGGTTAGTTAGCTGGTACCTGGTTAGTCAACTGGTACCTGGTTAGTTAGCTGGTACCTGGTTAGTCAACTGGTACCAGGTTAGTTAGCTGGTACCTGGTTAATCAACTGCGAAGTTGAGGAGTTATTAATATAATGTGTAATATTGTGTTTTAGGATTATATTGTGTCAAGTTACATAATGTTATATTGTATAATGTAACAGTGTGTCATATTATGTTATATTTTCTTATATTGTGTTATAGTGTGTTATAGTGTGTTATTGTGTGTTACAGTGTGTTAGTGTGTGTTATAGTGTGTTAGTGTGTGTTACAGTGTGTTAGTGTGTGTTATAGTGTGTTATAGTGTGTTATAGTGTGTGTTACAGTGTGTTAGTGTGTGTTATAGTGTGTTATAGTGTGTTATAGTGTGTTATTGTGTGTTACAGTGTGTTAGTGTGTGTTATAGTGTGTTATTGTGTGTTACAGTGTGTTAGTGTGTGTTATAGTGTGTTATAGTGTGCTATAGTGTGTGTTACAGTGTGTTAGTGTGTGTTATAGTGTGTTATAGTGTGTTATAGTGTGTGTTACAGTGTGTTAGTGTGTGTTATAGTGTGTTATAGTGTGTTATAGTGTGTTACAGTGTGTTATTGTGTGTTACAGTGTGCTAGTGTGTGTTACAGTGTGTTAGTGTGTGTTATGTTGTGTTATTGTGTGTTACAGTGTGTTAGTGTGTGTTATATTGTGTTATTGTGTGTTACAGTGTGTTAGTGTGTGTTATATTGTGTTATTGTGTGTTACAGTGTGTTAGTGTGTGTTATATTGTGTTATTGTGTGTTACAGTGTGTTATAGTGTGTTATTGTGTGTTACAGTGTGTTAGTGTGTGTGTTGAAGGAAATAACTGCAGAGGAAAAGAGTCGTCTATCTCTGAATACTGATGATATTCAACTGTCTGCTTCAACTCCCCTGATACGCACACACACACACACACACACACACACACACACACACACACACACACACACACACACACACACACACACACACAAATGATTGGTATTCCTTCCATGACGGTGAAAAAGAAGAAGACTGACAGTCGTCCATTTACATCCATCTGTCTGTCAGAGAGGACACACAGACACACACAGACACACACAGACACACACAAACACACACAGACACACACAGACACACACAGACACACACAGACACACACAGACACACACAAACACACACAGACACACACAGACACACACAGACACACACAAACACACACAGACACACACACTGACACACACAAACACACACAGACACACACACAGACACACACAAACACACACAGACACACACACACACACACAGTAACACACAGACACACACACAGTAACACACAGACACACACAGTAACACACAGACACACACAGTAACACACACAGACACACACAGTAACACACAGACACACACAGTAACACACACAGACACACACAGTAACACACAGACACACACAGTAACACACAGACACACACAGTAACACACAGACACACACACACACACACACACACAGACACACACAGTAACACACAGACACACACAGTAACACACAGACACACACACACACACACACACACACAGACACACACAGTAACACAACCACAGTTACTGAAACACACTAAACTACTCTGTGTTGTCGTATCAGAGGTAGTTGTGTCTGTAGATGATCCTTTAATGATCCTTCCATTGTCTCTACCTGTTCTGACCAACCTCCTACCAACATGCTGATAGGAGCCTTACAGTTTACCCAGAATGCACTTGGTAAAGTTTCCTCTGGTGGATGATCAGAAACCAGAAACACATCCAGGAACCACTGATGGTTTCTAGGACTCTATGTCAGACATTAGACTGTTCACACCAGGAGACATCCCATAATACTGATGCTACAGCTGGTTCTAGAGAACATGAACTAGACCAGGTGTAGTGTTCAGACTGAGACTCCTGGATGGATGTAAACTGATCTGGGTCCAGGTTCTAGCAGAACTCCAGTGTGTTGTTCCTCCTACATGTCATGTGTCTATCTGCTGGACTGATGAGGTTCTGATCCATGTGGACCCCCCTCTATGGACTTCAAGGAGACCTTCATAGTCTGAAGGTAGAACTCTGATCAGTGATGGAGGTTCTGGAGATGGAGGACCAGGAGGTTCTGAGGAGGTTCTGGAGGAACTTTAGAAAGATCTAGTGGATCTTATCTGATGATCCTGCTGGTAGTAAAAATAAACAGGATCTTAACCAGACGAGGCGTTCAGCAGTTAAAAACACAGTGACACACATTATATATGTCCACACACACACACACACACACACACACACACACACACACACACACACACACAGCTCCTCTCAGAGATAATATATTCAGTCCTGCTGAGTCTTATTATCAGAGTTCATCCGCTCTGTTTCATTAAACACTTTCCTGTGGTAAAGATCACACAATCACACAATCTAACACACTCACACACACACACACACACACACACACACACACACACACACACACACACACACACACACACACACACACACACACACACACACACACCAGCTGACTGGGTTCAGTAACAGAAACAAACTAATTAACAGTGAAACTGACAGTTTCTCTGTTTATCTGGACAGATAATAATTAACTCAATGGCTGACATCAGTACACTGGAGTGTGTGTGTGTGTATGTGTGTGTGTGTGTGTGTGTGTGTGTGTTTGGATGTGTATGTGTGTGTGTGTGTTAGATTGTGTGATGATGATGAGTGTCGTCTCTTAATTAGCCTCCTCCTTCTTCTCTCTCACCTCCTGCAGAGCTCTTTGATTAAACCAGTTTACAAGTTAACACTGTGATCATCACACACACACACACACACACACACACACACACACACACACACACACACACACACACAGTAACACACACTGATCCACAGCCTGTGATCAGATTATTAACACCAGAAGAAGGAAAGTGGGGACAGACTCTGAAGCAGCAGCAGAAGAAGTGATGCTCAAGGTGTGATGATGTGTAGAGACACCAGACGGAACCCAACAGAACCAAGCAGAACCCAGTAGAACCCCACAGAACACTGTGGTGAACAGAATCTAATTCACCTCCAAGCTAAAACAAACTGCTCACCTGGATCAGAGGCTGGAGGTTCAGGTGCCTCTGAGGCAGGTGAAGGTAACGACACACAGGTGGAAACACTCTGACATCACTGGGACAGGAAGTAAAGCTACCAATGAAGCAGCAGGTGAGAATTTCACAGTAAAACAGGAAGCCAGCTGAACCCCGACAGGATGCTTCAGTTTAAAACCTCTGGATGAAGCGGTTCAGTCCAGAAGGTTCTGTCAGGTTCTGGGTTCTGAACATGAACCGCAGCTTTTAAAAACACATTCAGATAAAGTTCAAAACACGATTCTGCTCCCAGAGAAGAGCGTCTGCCTGGTTCCAGCTGGAGGAGGCAGCGGTGCCGTGAGCTCCACCTGGTTCTCCACCTGGTTCTCCACCTGGTTCTCCACCTGGTTCTCCACCTGGTTCTCCACATGTTCCTGACCCATGAGTCCCAGTCGGTCATGGTTCCTCTGGAGCAGGTCAGACAGCAGCTCCTGTGTCATCGTCGTCTCAGAGAGTTCAGACACGTCCACTCTGAGGTAACCACGACGACAGACCTGCAGTCAGCCGCAGCTCATCTGCTGCTCAGCGCCTGTGTAGCTGTGTGTTGTTGTTGTTGTTGTTGTTCCAGTGAGGCGGTTGGATCCAGAACCAGAACATCCAGAGTTTATTTACATTCTGCAAATTCAGCTTCTTTAATGTCGTTAAGACGGACGACAATTAGCCACACCAGTGTGTGTGTGTGTGTGTGTGTGTGTGTGTGATGCTGCTGACAGCCCTTAGCGTGTTCGTGTTATTGTTTACATATGGAGTCTGTGTGTAAATAAATGTGCTGCCGTGGCAACTGCTAATGAGGCTAATTAGAGGAACAAACCGCATCATTAACACACAACGGCCGGAAGACACACACACACACTCACACACACACACTCACACACAGGCACACTGATCACTTTCTTCCTCACATTAAACACACACATTTTCTCTTGGCGTGTTTGGTGTGTGTGGTGTGTGTGTGTGTGTGTGTGTGTGTGTGTGTGTGTGTGTGTGTGTGTGTGTGAACCAAAGAAGGTGTGAGTGACGACCTTTTTCTCAGCTCGACTCACTGAGTGCTAACCGGCTAACAGGTGCTAATGATCACACACACATAGAGAGGTGGGGCTGTGTGTGTGTGTGTGTGTGTGTGTGTGTTAGCGTGTATCTCTAACAGATCCATTAGTGTCAGATTATTAACGAGGTCTGAATATTATTGGACGGTTCATTAACGAGCTGCTGCTGCTGTTAGCACCTGTCAGACGGCCACTTCCTGCCTGTCGTCACGGAGACGACTGCTGGGTATCAGGCTGGCAGCTGATTGGACGGCGGGTTTAAGTGGGTGATTAATGGATGTCACAGATGTTATCTGTGCTGCTGTCTTATTGATCGATCGGTCTGTGGTCAGGTCAACAGATATGAAGCTTCCTGATTGGTTAGAGTCATGTGGACAGAGACCACCTGATCACCTGATCACCTGACCACCTGATTGTCACATGACCAGTCAGCTGGCTTCCGTAGATGAACGTTTAGACCTGGTGATGCCTTCAGGAGCAGTGGGACATGCAGCTGCTGGTACTCTTGACACCACAGTAACTCAGCAGAAGTACTGAAGTACTCAGAAGTAGAAGCACTCAGACGTCGGGACGTCAGTGACAGAGACTGAAAACAGAACCCAAACCCAGAATGACCCAGAGAGAGCAGACGGTGATGAGGAGGGGAGAACTGCTGCCACCAGAGTCTGTGGTGACGTCAGACCCTGGTCCAGGACCTGGAACCAGGAGCTGGATTTTAGTGAAGGAGACATGATTGTTACTAGTTGACCTCATCAGGCTCCGAGCTCGTTGCTTCTCGTTGCTTCTCGTTGCTTCTCGTTGCTTCTCGTTGCTTCTCGTTGCTTCTCGCTGCTTCTCGCTGCTTCTCGCTGCTTCTCGTTGCTTCTCGTTGCTTCTCGCTGCTTCTCGTTGCTTCTCGCTGCTTGTCGTTGCTTCTCGCTGCTTCTCGTTGCTTCTCGTTGCTTCTCGTTGCTTCTCGCTGCTTCCAGCTGTTCGATCGATCAGAGAGAAGCTGAACACAAGAAGAAGCTTCGGTGTCGTTAAACAGCGTTAGTCCACTTCTGACTGACACCAGTTTGTCATATGAATCTCCCCCGTCTCCCCCGTCTCCCCGTCTCCCCCGTCTCCCCTTCCTCCTGTTTTAACTGCCCCCCCTCCTCCCCCGATCCCCCCTGTCAGATGTGGTGAAAGATCAATTTAAAATCTCTCCACCTCTGGACTGGAATCTAAATACTGCTGCAGCTCAGCGACACTCAGACACAAGATGATTGATAGAAATATAACACTTCATCTCTCACCTCCTCCCCCTCCTCCCCCCCTCCTCCCCCTCCTCCCCCTCCTCCTCCCCCCCCTCCTCCCCCCTCTGTCTTTATCTCCAGCTGACAGATAAATTGATCAGAATATTGGAAAATAATGTCGCAGCACAGAAACTGTCACAAACATCACTACGAGTGTGTGTGTGTGTGTGTGTTAGTGCATGTGTGCGTGTGTGTGTGTGTGTTAGTGCATGTGTGTGTGTGTGTGTGTGTGTTGTAAACAAATAGAAGTCAACATTTTTCAAAAGCCACTAAAGAAGAGGAGGAGTGTGTGTCCTGGTATGTTTGTGTGTCTCTGGGTGATGATGATGTTGTGAGGTAATAAATTCTGGTTTCTGACACACACACACACACACCCACACACACACCCACCCACACACACCCACACACACACACCCACCCACACACACACACACACCCACACACACACACACACACACTGCCTTCAGGCCAGCTCATTAGACACACACACAGACACACGCTGCCATCTGTAACCATTACTGTGAACTGACAGTGAGTGTTGCTGAGATACTGACACTGCTGATATCACACACACACACACACACACACACACACACACACACACACACACACACACACACACACGCACACACACACACACAGGGTTAATGTTGGAGAGAGGGATATGAAGTTGTAACCTGGTTCGACCTTCCCTCTGGCTCACACACATCTGTCTGTTTGTTCATTTATAATCAGAAACACTCAGTACACACAGTACACTCAGTACACACAGTACACACAGTACACACAGTACATGTACTGCTGACACTGATAGTACAGGACGGTCAGGGTGTCATTACTGATTTACCTGCACCTGATAAACTGTGACACGGCTCACCTGTCTGAGGTCCTGATCAATGATCCATGTCAGGATCATTGATCAGGACCTCAGAGACACACAACAACACACAACAACACAAGACAACACACAACAACACACAACAACACACAACAACACAAGACAACACAGCGACAGTCGGACCATCCAGACTGAAGGTGTTCACCTCAGATGAGTCCTGGATGTAGTCCAGGTTCAGCCCAGGTTGTTGGAGGACCTGTTCCTCTGACAGTTCCTGACCCGGTCTTCGTCTCACTAAACCGGTTCATGGACTCTACCTGAGGGTTCTGACCCCAACCCTGACCCCAACCCTGACCCCAACCCTGACCCCAACCCCGACCCCAACCCTGACCCCAACCCGTAGATCAGACGACATGGAAAACATACTTAAAACTGTGTCTTTGTGTCTCTGAGACATTTTTGGACCAATACTGGAACTTCACTTCAACTCCAAGTACTTCTGTGTGTCTGTAGTACTGGACTGTAGTACTGGACTGTAGTAGTGGACTGTAGTACTGGACTGTGGTACTGGACTGTGGTACTAGACTGTAGTACTGGACTGTAGTAGTGGACTGTAGTAGTGGACTGTAGTACTGGGGTGTAGTAGTGGACTGTAGTACTGGACTGTAGTACTGGGGTGTAGTAGTGGACTGTAGTACTGGACTGTAGTACTAGACTGTAGTACTGGACTGTAGTAGTGGACTGTAGTACTGGGGTGTAGTAGTGGACTGTAGTACTGGACTGTAGTACTGGGGTGTAGTAGTGGACTGTAGTACTGGACTGTAGTACTAGACTGTAGTACTGGACTGTAGTAGTGGACTGTAGTACTGGACTGTGGTACTGGACTGTAGTACTGGGGTGTAGTAGTGGACTGTAGTACTGGACTGTAGTACTGGGGTGTAGTAGTGGACTGTAGTACTGGACTGTAGTACTGGGGTGTAGTAGTGGACTGTAGTACTGGACTGTAGTACTGGGGTGTAGTAGTGGACTGTAGTACTGGACTGTAGTACTGGGGTGTAGTAGTGGACTGTAGTACTGGGGTGTAGTAGTGGACTGTAGTACTGGGGTGTAGTAGTGGACTGTAGTACTGGACTGTAGTACTGGGGTGTAGTAGTGGACTGTAGTACTGGGGTGTAGTACTGGGGTGTAGTAGTGGACTGTAGTACTGGACTGTAGTACTGGGGTGTAGTAGTGGACTGTAGTACTGGACTGTAGTACTGGGGTGTAGTAGTGGACTGTAGCACTGGGGTGTAGTACTGGGGTGTAGTAGTGGACTGTAGTACTGGACTGTAGTACTGGGGTGTAGTAGTGGACTGTAGTAGTGGACTGTAGTACTGGGGTGTAGTAGTGGACTGTAGTACTGGACTGTAGTACTGGGGTGTAGTAGTGGACTGTAGTACTGGGGTGTAGTACTGGGGTGTAGTAGTGGACTGTAGTACTGGACTGTAGTACTGGGGTGTAGTAGTGGACTGTAGTACTGGACTGTAGTACTGGGGTGTAGTACTGGGGTGTAGTACTGGACT
>JAMOIN010002081.1:0-2500 GCA_024666655.1 Dascyllus trimaculatus
GTACTACAGTAATACACAGCAGTACTACAGTAATACTGACTAGTACTACAGTAATACTGACTAGTACTACAGTAATACATAGCAGTACTACAGTAATACATAGCAGTACTACAGTAATACACAGCAGTACTACAGTAATACTGACTAGTACTACAGTAATACTGACTAGTACTACAGTACTACTGACTAGTACTACAGTAATACTGACTAGTACTACAGTAATACACAGCAGTACTACAGTAATACTGACTAGTACTACAGTACTACTGACTAGTACTACAGTACTACTAACTAGTACTACAGTAATACTGACTAGTACTACAGTACGGCTGACTAGTACTACAGTAATACATAGCAGTACTACAGTAATACTGACTAGTACTACAGTAATACATAGCAGTACTACAGTAATACTGACTAGTACTACAGTAATACATAGCAGTACTACAGTACTACTGACTAGTACTACAGTAATACTGACTAGTACTACAGTACTACTGACTAGTACTACAGTAATACATAGCAGTACTACAGTACTACTGACTAGTACTACAGTAATACTGACTAGTACTACAGTACTACTGACTAGTACTACAGTAATACATAGCAGTACTACAGTAATACTGACTAGTACTACAGTAATACATAGCAGTACTACAGTAATACACAGCAGTACTACAGTAATACACAGCAGTACTACAGTAATACATAGCAGTACTACAGTACTACTGACTAGTACTACAGCAACACATAGCAGTACTACAGTAATACACAGCAGTACTACAGTACTACTGACTAGTACTATAGTAATACATAGCAGTACTACAGTAATACTGACTAGTACTACAGTAATACATAGCAGTACTACAGTACTACTGACTAGTACTACAGTACTACTGACTAGTACTACAGTAATACATAGCAGTACTACAGTAATACTGACTAGTACTACAGTAATACATAGCAGTACTACAGTAATACTGACTAGTACTACAGTAATACTGACTAGTACTACAGTAATACTTAGCGGTACTACAGTAATACTAACTAGTACTACAGTAATACTGACTAGTACTACAGTAATACATAGCAGTACTACAGTAATACTAACTAGTACTACAGTAATACTGACTAGTACTACAGTAATACACAGCAGTACTACAGTAATACACAGTAGTACTACAGTAATACATAGCAGTACTACAGTAATACTGACTAGTACTACAGTAATACACAGCAGTACTACAGTAATACACAGTAGTACTACAGTAATACATAGCAGTACTACAGTACTACTGACTAGTACTACAGTAATACATAGCAGTACTACAGTAATACTGACTAGTACTACAGTAATACATAGCAGTACTACAGTAATACACAGCAGTACTACAGTAATACACAGCAGTACTACAGTAATACATAGCAGTACTACAGTAATACACAGCAGTACTACAGTAATACATAGCAGTACTACAGTAATACACAGCAGTACTACAGTTATATTAACTAGTACTACAGTAATACTGACTAGTACTACAGTAATACATAGCAGTACTACAGTAATACTGACTAGTACTACAGTAATACATAGCAGTACTACAGTACTACTGACTAGTACTACAGTACTACTGACTAGTACTACAGTAATACATAGCAGTACTACAGTAATACTGACTAGTACTACAGTAATACTGACTAGTACTACAGTACTACTGACTAGTACTACAGTAATACATAGCAGTACTACAGTAATACACAGCAGTACTACAGTAATACACTACAGTACTACAGTAATACATAGCAGTACTACAGTAATACACTACAGTACTACAGTAATACTGACTAGTACTACAGTAATACTGACTAGTACTACAGTACTACTGACTAGTACTACAGTACTACTGACTAGTACTACAGTAATACTGACTAGTACTACAGTACGACTGACTAGTACTACAGTAATACTGACTAGTACTACAGTACTACTGACTAGTACTACAGTACTACTGACTAGTACTACAGTAATACATAGCAGTACTACAGTAATACTGACTAGTACTACAGTAATACTGACTAGTACTACAGTACTACTGACTAGTACTACAGTAATACATAGCAGTACTACAGTAATACACAGCAGTACTACAGTAATACTGACTAGTACTACAGTAATACTGACTAGTACTACAGTAATACATAGCAGTACTACAGTAATACATAGCAGTACTACAGTAATACACAGCAGTACTACAGTAATACTGACTAGTACTACAGTAATACTGACTAGTACTACAGTACTACTGACTAGTACTACAGTAATACTGACTAGTACTACAGTAATACACAGCAGTACTACAGTAATACTGACTAGTACTACAGTACTACTGACTAGTACTACAGTACTACTAACTAGTACTACAGTAATACTGACTAGTACTACAGTACGGCTGACTAGTACTACAGTAATACATAGCAGTACTACAGTAATACTGACTAG
>JAMOIN010002081.1:7500-20388 GCA_024666655.1 Dascyllus trimaculatus
CCAGGACCAGGGTTAGGGTCAGAGCTAGTTAAAAGAAGGACTAGTCACCGACAACCAGGACCAGGGTTAGGGTCAGAGCTAGTTAAAAGAAGGACTAGTCAACGACAACCAGGACCAGGGTTAGGGTCAGAGCTAGTTAAAAGAAGGACTAGTCAACGACAACCAGGACCAGGGTTAGGGTCAGAGCTAGTTAAAAGAAGGACTAGTCAACAACGACCAGGACCAGGGTTAGGGTCAGAGCTAGTTAAAAGAAGGACTAGTCAACAACGACCAGGACCAGGGTTAGGGTCAGAGCTAGTTAAAAGAAGGACTAGTCAACAACGACCAGGACCAGGGTTGTGTTTCTGGGACTTCAGTTCTTCATTATCGTCTTGGTGCCACAGTGGGACCTCCTCATTCCTCAGAGTCCAGATAATTGCTGAGCCTCTGACCTCTGACCTTCTAAAGCACAAACTCTCCTCTGGATTTAAACCCGAACCCAACAACCTGTTTTATTTGGTTAAAACCAGCAGTTTGATCAAACACCAGCCCTACAGCCACATGTCTGAAGCTGAAATGATGTTAGTGAAACCCTAAAGCTTGAGAATCAGGACTCAGCAGCAGAGGAATCAAACCAGAAGATCTCTGATGATCAGAGCTTGAAGTTTCTTACCCAGAAGATGAAGGAGTAAAGCAGCAGCAGCGTCTTCAGGCAGAAGATCAGCGGTTTGGTTTCCATCCTCCTGGGAGCCATGACTCCTATGAACTGAGCTGAAACAGGACTGAGCTTCTTCAACAGCAGAGTCACAAGCTCAGAGCAGAGAGGAGTCCAGCAGCGCCCCCTGCTGCTCCAACATCACACTGCTGCTGTAGTACTATACTGCTGCTGTAGTACTATACTGCTGCCGTAGTACTATACTGCTGCCGTAGTACTATACTGCTGCCGTAGTACTATACTGCTGTTGTAGTACTATACTGCTGCTGTAGTACTATACTGCTGCTGTAGTACTGTACTGCTGCTGTAGTACTATACTGCTGCCGTAGTACTATACTGCTGCCGTAGTACTATACTGCTGCTGTAGTACTATACTGCTGTCGTAGTACTATACTGCTGCCGTAGTACTATACTGCTGTTGTAGTACTATACTGCTGCTGTAGTACTATACTGCTGCTGTAGTACTATACTGCTGCTGTAGTACTATACTGCTGCCGTAGTACTATACTGCTGCCGTAGTACTATACTGCTGTTGTAGTACTATACTGCTGCTGTAGTACTATACTGCTGCTGTAGTACTATACTGCTGCCGTAGTACTATACTGCTGCTGTAGTACTGTACTGCTGCTGTAGTACTATACTGCTGTTGTAGTACTGTACTGCTGCTGTAGTACTATACTGCTGTTGTAGTACTATACTGCTGCTGTAGTACTATACTGCTGTTGTAGTATTATTCTGCTGCTGTAGTACTATAATATTCTAGTATTCTAGTATTGTAATATTCTAGTATTGCAGTATTGTAGTATTATAGTATTGCAGTATTGTAGTATTATAGTATTGTAATATTCTAGTATTGTAATATTGTAGTATTTTAGTATTGTAATATTCTAGTATTGTAGTATTGTAGTATTTTAGTATTATAGTATTGTAATATTCTAGTATTGTAATATTCTAGTATTGCAGTATTGTAGTATTATAGTATTGCAGTATTGTAGTATTATAGTATTGTAATATTCTAGTATTGTAATATTGTAGTATTTTAGTATTGTAATATTCTAGTATTGTAATATTGTAGTATTTTAGTATTATAGTATTGTAATATTCTAGTATTGTAATATTGTAATATTGTAGTATTTTAGTATTGTAATATTCTAGTATTGTAGTATTGTAATATTGTAGTATTTTAGTATTGCAGTATTCTAGTATTGTAGTATTCTACCACTGGCCAGGACCAACAGGAGTCTCCTCCAGCGTTCTTGTCCTCATCAGGGAGGAAGATCTTTTTCATTAATATTCCACCTCTGAACATTTACAGTCTGCAAAAGGAGAACTTTTATTTTGGAACTTCAGCTCTGGACTCCCACCTCACTGAACTCCCTACAGTCTGAAGTCCTCCATGGAACCAGAACCACATGAAGGAGAGAGAACCAGAGACGTCTGCTGTCAGCAGGACTCAGAATGATGGAGACCAGAGAACAGCAGAGAAAACATAAACCCTAACCATCGTGTCCACCATGTCTCCTCAGATGTTAAACCCTGGACTAGTGTGGTCTCCCCATCCTGTAGATGTGATCTACCTCCATGTTCCATCAGGGAGATGTTCCTCCATGCTGGATGTATCTCCAGCTACTAGATGTTCCTCCATGCTGGATGTATCTCCAGCTACTAGATGTTCCTCCATGCTGGATGTATCTCCAACTACTAGATGTTCCTCCATGCTGGATGTATCTCCAACTACTAGATGTTCCTCCATGCTGGATGTATCTCCAGCTACTAGATGTTCCTCCATGCTGGATGTGTCTCCAGCTACTAGATGTTCCTCCATGCTGGATGTGTCTCCAGCTACTAGATGTTCCTCCATGCTGGATGTGTCTCCAGCTGCTAGATGTTCCTCCGTGCTGGATGTATCTCCAGCTACTAGATGTTCCTCCATGCTGGATGTATCTCCAGCTACTAGATGTTCCTCCATGCTGGATGTATCTCCAGCTACTAGATGTTCCTCCATGCTGGATGTATCTCCAGCTACTAGATGTTCCTTCATGCTGGATGTGTCTCCAGCTACTAGATGTTCCTCCATGCTGGATGTATCTCCAGCTACTAGATGTTCCTCCATGCTGGATGTATCTCCAGCTACTAGATGTTCCTCCATGCTGGATGTATCTCCAGCTACTAGATGTTCCTCCATGCTGGATGTGTCTCCAGCTACTAGATGTTCCTCCATGCTGGATGTGTCTCCAGCTACTAGATGTTCCTCCATGCTGGATGTGTCTCCAGCTACTAGATGTTCCTCCATGCTGGATGTGTCTCCAGCTACTAGATGTTCCTCCATGCTGGATGTATCTCCAGCTACTAGATGTTCCTCCATGCTGGGTGTGTCTCCAGCTACTAGACGTTCCTCCATGCTGGGTGTATCTCCAGCTACTAGATGTTCCTCCATGCTGGATGTGTCTCCAGCTACTAGATGTTCCTCCATGCTGGATGTATCTCCAGCTACTAGATGTTCCATCATGCTGGATGTTTCTCCAGCTACTAGATGTTCCTCCATGCTGGATGTATTTCCAGCTACTAGATGTTCGTCCATGCTGGATGTATCTCCAGCTACTAGATGTTCCTCCATGCTGGATGTGTCTCCAGCTACTGTCTCCTCTGTCCTCTGGTTCTGAGTTTATGGATCCTGGAAGTTGGGTTTTCAGCACATTACCATGATTCATTGAAGAACCATCAGATTCTTTGTTTCTATGGTCTCTGGCTGGTTAACGGGTCGTTTCAGTGGGGTTCTTTAAAGACAAAGCGTCTTTCAAGCTCCCCATCAGGCTTTAGCTCAGATGTTCTGTGTAATACATACTAGAATTAATCTAACGGACCATCTGCTGCTTTGAGCCTGATCCACTAGTTCTGGTCTAAAGCCTGCTCAGATCTCTCAGACTGAAGGCTGCTGCTGTTCTCAGCTTCATGAGAACTGTGAGCTCAGTGTGAAGTATGACAGTCACATGGTTGTTCCACATTTAACATCCAGACCAAAGGAACATCCCAGACCTCCATCCTTCTCCTGCCTTCATGTTCAGGTCATGTGTGAATATATAGTTCACCAGACCTACTTTGTTCCTCTTGATCTTAAATGAGGTTTGAACTGTCAGGATGATGTTGTGGGGTTCTTCAGAGCTTCCATTAGAACCTGTCCTCGCTGATGCTCAACAAACTATCGGTGTTTTAAACTCTCGCTTCCTGTCAGGTCAGAATGGTGAAGCTCAGTTATTTATTAGCTCATCAGTTCCAGCTGGGTGCAGCCAATGAGGAGGCGTCCCGGAGTCAGCCAATCAGAAGGGAGTGGGCTTGTAGGGAGGAGGCCTTAAAGAGACAGAGCACTGGGAAACATCCAGCTCCAGTCTGTCCTCATGTGTCAGAGCTCAGAGCCAAACTGTGGGTTCAAATACGACAAAGCTCCACTGCAACTAGAATCAGAAGATGTTTCCATCACTTCAGAGTTGAGTTACGTCCCTTTGAGACCAGTACAACCAGTAAAACCACCTCAGGACATCATCACGTTTAAACTGAAAATCTCTTCCGACTTTTTCTCCACGATTCTGAAAAACCCTCCAAACATCAGGAGGAAACATTTTCACACTAAATGCTGCAAATGACTGAGAAGTTGTTCAAAGCTTAGAGAGGAGCTGAGTGAGGAATCTGGACAGCGTTTAGGATTCAAATACTGAGAGCTTTATTAACATGAGGCTGTCTGTCTGATAGCTGAGGCTCAAAGCAAGGAATTCAAATTCTAAAAGTTAATCTCAGAATTACGTTGAACACAATCACCGCCATTTAATTCAGATTGAATTTACCCAAACCCAGCAGCAACAGATGTGACGAGGAACAGGATAAATCAGTAAAGGGCTTAAAGTGACCTTTGATAGAGTCGAGATTATAGACATGGATTATTTAGCTACATATTAGTGACATATTATAGAGTGAATCTTCAGTTATTGATTAGTTATTGAGGACCTGCACATCTTTGTGGAACATATTTCACAACGATTAACATGTTTTAGAGTGAAGGAACAACTTCCTGTTCAGGGGTTACTAATGAAGATGTAGAAATATGTTCATGCTGGATGAGTTGTCGGGACTCTGGTTGTCAGATTGATGGTTTTGGTTGATTTCTGTCCTACACCTGAACAGACCAGGGCACGAAGGTTCCCGGTTCGGCAGCAGGGCACTGCAACACAAGAACATGTTTGACTGGGTTTAAAGAACTGAAGGCAAAATAATGTCCGTCAACGTCATGCTGCAACCAGGACGATGTTTCTCTTTAGACAACACCAAGAATGAATCACTGGATCTGTCCTTTTGAACACATCTAATTGAAAGGACACTCAGTTTTTACTGACTGGTTGTTTGTATCCTGAGGAAAAGCTAAGAAAAACTAAAGAAGTCATCGACACCAGGAGAGAACCTGCTTTTCTTTAAAGTACAGGATGGTGTCATCTGCAAAAAGCTGTTCAAACCAACTTTAAACATCACACAGATGTTTTAATGACTCACAGGTGGAGGACTTGGTGCTGCAGAGACAACAGATGAACTAAGTCCACTGGGATCACTATTCCTACTTCCTTTTTACAGTTTCAGCCTCGACTGATGATCTTTAAATGACCTCAGTGAGCGTTAGCGCCTCCTGCTGTTCATCTTCGTCTTCTCCAGCTGATAATATGAGCAGTCAGATCCATGAAGAACCCGAACCGACACAAACATCACAGATAACTGTTGCTGACCTTGGAGGAAGTGTTCCTACCAGTTTGGTGAATCGGTCGCTGCAGGCATTGCGGATCCTCTCGGCCGATGCGGGACTGTCCAGCCTAAACGGACCGCTGAGACCCGACTCAGACCGGGCGGCGCTAATGCCATCTTTGATGGCGTAGAAAATGGACGCCGCCAGGAAGAGTGGAGGTTCTCCGACCGCCTGGTCAGGAGGAGATGAGTCAGTGTTTATCTGCAGAACATGGTGATGTTGAACAGAACCGAAGGCGGTACCTTGGAGGCAAACACGGCCTTATCGTTGGGGGCGTCACGCAGCAGCGAGACAGTAAACTGGGTCGGAATGTCGCCGAAGGCCGGGATCTTATAAGAACCTGGACCCCGAGTGAGGAGGACGCCATGAGGAGAATAATGAAGCTCCTCCAGGGTGAAGAGACCCAAACCCTGCATGAAGCCTCCCTCCACCTACAGAGGCAGGAACACAGGTAGACCTGAGGGGGGCGATCTCCACACAGATTAGAACTACTGAACTGCTAGGTGATGCTGCTCTCACTGCTGGAAGGAAATACTACTGATGACAACCCCAACCCGAACCCTGACCTGTCCGATGTCGATGGCTGGGTTCAGACTGTGACCAACGTCCATCACGATGGTGCTGCTCAGGTTCTGGATAAAACGAAAACACTCAGATTTACTCAGAGTAGTGACGAAGCTACAAATAAGTCAGAACATGAAGGACAAAAACTAAAGCTGGTTTGATGTGTTCATGACAAAACTTTTTATTGGTCTTTCACATCATCGGCTCATAAATTTAATGTTGTATTTTCACGTTTTAATAAATCAGATGCAAACCGATGAGTTTCTGCAAATTCATTTTACCAAATGTCTGAACTTCAGAGCAGCTCTGTGCCTGTATTCCTGACATTTCAGATCATCTGTACATGAACATATCTTGTGCACATTGCACACAGGCAGACGGCAATCATTATTATTTTTGATACTGAATTCCTGAAAATAAAAGTTCAATTTTAAGCAGTTTTATGGATGTGACGATTTTGATTTTATTTAGTTTTAAACTCTGAGAAACTAACTTTAAAATGTGTAAATGATGTTTAAAGAGCGAATACAACCATCTGGAGTTCATGAACAGCAGATGTGATGGTGTCATCAGCATAGAAGTGTATAATACACAGATTATGTGCTTCTATGTTTTGACCAGAAATCTATTTTTGTGTAAAAACTGGGGCCTATTAATGATCCTGGTGGGGAAACATCATTAAATTAAAAGTAATAAAAAATATTTAACTCACAATACAACACCTAATTCTACCTTCCATGTCAGGTTGTGAATGTGGTGATGTAGCTGCTTCCGTCACCTTGTGTTAAGTTTATGTTCCTTTATGGTCGTTTTTATGTCACTGTAGTTTCTATACATCACTTTGTATTGTTTTATGTCTCTTTGTGTTGGATTTAATTCACTTTGAAGTGTCTTCAGTTTGTGAGACCTTGTGAGCTCCGGTCAGACAGTCGATCTCCACCTCTGAACAGGCCACTCCATAACTGAAGTAGTTAAACACTCGGCCAGAGTTCGAATCAAAGTCGTAACCAAGATCTGGAGTCCTGATAAGAAACAGCAACAGTAAAACTCTCTCATCTGTCAAGTATTAACTGAACCAGAGACTGAACTCACTTATAAAATCCGTTTGCACTGAGGTTTACTCTGTCGAAATAAGCTGCCTTCACCTGCAACACACAGAAACACTCAAACAATACAGAAAACTTGTTCAAGGTTCTCATCGCGTTGACAAAGTAAATCAAACTCAGGACTCAGTATTTTATTAGTAGCATCTCTGGACTGATGTGTTTAGTCACTGTAAAAGTCACAGCTGTGAGCTACAACCACTACTGTTGTGGTTCTATCCTGATTCTAAATTCTTCATATGCTCACCCAGTCCTCCCATGATCCTTTGGGGTTCTTGGCCTTGTATGGTTCCAGGCGTTTGACCAAAGTCTCGCAGGCGTTCTGCACAGCGGCGCCGTTCAGGTCGGAGGAGGCGGAGGCGGCGGTCGGGCTGGTGTTGGCCACCGTGTTGGTGCTGGTCTCTGAGATGTGGATCTTTGAACAGGGGATCCCCAGAACCCGACTGGCAACCTAGAATCACCCAAAGACGTAACTTTGAGAGCAACGTAATGATCAACACGTACGCAGACGATGCAGCTTTTTACATCTCTAAGTGGTGATTGTTCATCACTAAATACAAGCTTCCTGACATCTCCCAAACCTGCCAGTTCTTTAAACCCGGCCTTAAAACTTCACTGTTTGCTGCTTCTGTTGAATATTTTAATGACTTCTATAGTAAAGCTGCAGTTCCTCTAACGGCCACATGATGGTGCAGACTTCACACTATAGAACGAAAGTGGCAAAGCTGCAAAGAACTGATGTAAAACTTCAAAGCCAGTAAAAACTTTCTGTTTCTGGACGTCCTGTACCTGGACCATCTTAGTGTGGAGTCCTTGTCCCATCTCAGTTCCTCCGTGGGTCAGCAGAACCGAGCCGTCGGTGTAGATATGAACCAGAGCACCGGCCTGAACACAAACCAGAACCCAGCATAAGCAGGAAGAACCAAACCCTCCACAGTGTGGGTTAGAGTTAGGGTTAGAACCCACCTGGTTGGGTTAGGGTGAGGAGGTTAAGGTTAGGATTAGGGTTAGAACCCACCTGGTTAAGGAAGACGGCGGTGAAGCTGATGCCGAACTTGGTGGGAACCACAGCGAGGCCTCGCTTCGTCCAGCGGTTCTGTCTGAGCAGAGAACAGAAGAACAGTTTGTACTTTCTGAGGAACAGCAGCTTCAGATGTTTTATCCTCAAACTGTTCTAAAGTAACCCTCCAAAGTTCTAACCCTTCACGACAGAATATTTGTATTTTAGTTCCGTTCACCTGAAACGTTTCTGCAGAGTTCGATGAGAAAGTCCACCTGAGCAGTGATTCAGTCTGTTTTCAGACTCAAAGTGACACAAAAACAAAGTAGAGTTGTGAGTCTCTGAGGTCGACTGTCTGTACGTCGTTGCTGTTGTTCTGAAATCCTTCATTCTGCATTTTATTTTCATTGTCTGTCTGTTTTATGTATCTGTGTTTCCCTCTGTGGCCAGTCTGCATCACTTCCTGGTTGTTCTGCATCTTGTTGTGCAGCTGTTTTGCATCTGGCAGAGGTCCATTAGTGCGTCTGCTTTTTTTTGTCGATTTGTGCTCATTTTGCATTTCTTGTTCGTTGTTGGTCTTTTTCTGGTAAGTCTGACTTTTTCTGTTGTTATTTTCAGTTTTTTGCTCTACATCCAGCGGTCGTCTCTTTGTGCTTTAAATCTGTTTTTCATCTGGTTTGTCTCCGTCTGGTCGTTGTGAGTCTTCTCCTGTTGTTTCTCTCACTGCTGTCACTTTGTGTTCATCTGTTGCTTTGTGGCTCTTCGTGGTCGTCTTTAAACTGACTTTCATTAAGAAAAGTTACCCATCACTTTAAACAGGAGCTTACCTGTTGTACAGGTCGATGGCGGCTCGGCGTTGCTGGTATCCAGAGCGAGACAAACACTCATCCCAGCAGCGGTCCAGGGTCAGGTGATCCAGGATCTGGTTGTAGGGCGTCGACTCGCCTTCTTTGTACAGATTCAAGCGCCGCACCTGCAGAAGAACGGAGACACTGATTGGACGCTGCTCGTCTGAGACGTCAGCAGGTTGTTAACCGTCACTAACCTCGTCAGCCGAGTGGCCCAGACTCTGCGCCACGTCTGTGATCCAGCTCTCAGCCACCATCATGCCCTGCGGCCCTCCGAAGCCCCTGAAGGCGGTGTTGGACGGCAGGTTGGTGCGGCACAGGAAGCCGCGACCACGAATGTTGGCCACGCTGTACGAGTTGTCCATGTGGAACAGAGCGCGCTCAATGATCTTGGAGAACACACGTGATGTCAGGACACCGTCAGAAGAAGGCGGGAGGTGAACTGTGGTTGGTACTCACCGACAGCGACAGGTCCTTCGAGTTTCCAGCATTACTGTAATACGACACGTCCAGAGCCACGACCTTCCCGCTGTTCATAAACCCGACCTGCAGCGAGACAAGCTTTAATAGTAATATACAACTCTGTTGAAGAGACAGTAAAACAAACACCACAATGACCACCACTGCTGCTCCAGCAGGGGGCGCCCTCCCACCTTGTACTTCCCATAGAAGGGGTGTCGACCTCCGGTGACCAACATGTCCTCGTCTCGGTCCAACATGCACCTGACCGGCCTCTTCAGCCTGAAACATCGACCATCACAGTCTCACCACTGTCACCAGTTTTATCGTTGATCATTGAACACTGATCAGTGACGTACTTGTTCGCTGCCACGGCAACCACAGTGGACAATATGGTGGTCCGACTCTCCTTCCCACCAAAACCACCGCCCATCCTCTTCACCCGGACCAGAATCCGGTTAGCAGCGACGCCCAGCGCCTTCGCCACCAGCGCCTGAAGCAGAACCAATAATTACCAAAAAGAAATGCAGCACCAACACAGGCCCGTGTTTTGGAGTACTAGTACCTGGAGTACCTGTCTGTTGCAGGACTGTTACCTGAGTGTTGCTACTTGTAGTTTGCAGTACTCGTACCTGTGTTTTGGAGGCTGACTGCGTGGACACGAACAGCTCCATCTCACCGTCTTCTCCTCGGGGAACAGCCAGGGTGACGTTGGTCTCCAGGTAGAAATGTTCTTGACCACCGATGTGAATCTCACCTGACAGCAATCAATAATCAATAAGCAACACCTGAGGACCAATCAGAAGGATTCTCACTCAGAGAGGATCTTACCTTCCAGGACGTGGTCGGCCTGTTTAAAGCCCACCTCCAGCTCTCCCTTCTGGATGGTTCTGATTGGCTGATAGAAGGACTGGGCGGCGATGGCCTCCTGTCAGTCAAATCAACAAACACCGATCAGCTTGAATCTAAATGTCGGCTCTGGTTGATTGACAGCAGCTCAGGTGAGTCTCACCTGGATGGTGATGACCGGCTGCAGCTCTTCATACTGGATCCTGACGGCTTTGGCGGCTTGCTGAGCGTGAAGCTGAGTGTCGGCGACCACGGCACCGATGATGTGTCCAACACAGGTCACCTGGATAGAGGATGGACATGTGACCAACCTGAACCCCACAGAGCTGCCTGATTGGTCACATTAACAGAAACACACCTGGCCATTGGCGAACACAGTCTCGTCGTATTCGATTGGTCCGGTGGCGTTACTGCCGGGGATGTCATCGGCAAACAGGCAGCAAACGACGCCAGGTGAACTCTCTGCTGCCGCCGTATCGACCGAGCTGCAACACACAACACACCTGGTTAGACTGCACAGGTGTGTGTGGACAAGTGTATGTGTACAGGGGTGTACAGTTGTGTGTCAGACTGTACAGCTGTGTGTATAGGTGTGTTCAGGTGTGTCCAGGTGTGTTCAGGTGTGCACAGATGTCTTACAGGATCCGAGCGTGAGCCTTGCTGCTGGTGATGAGTGACAGGTACAGCTCGTTCTCATACAACGGCACGTCGTCGCAGTATATCGCCTCACCTGTCGCCTGCTTCATGGCCGACAGGTGCATTATAGGACGGCCCACCACGTCATCCTGGCTCCGCCCCGGTGGCACTGCCTACAGAAGTGGTGTCGAATTACACACCTGGACACTGTCATGTGACCACTGGGCTGCTGTTATTTGTTGTACCTGGTAGATCTGAGTGCTGGTCGGCGTCTCCGGATGGTAAACTTCTGTCGCCGTCAGACAGTCTGAGGTGACGTCGTCCACGGCGACACCCTGACAGATGATATGGAAACAGTTTAAACAAACTCTTTATTGGTGCTTTAATCAGATGGAAACCAACACAAAGAACCTGGAAACCTGCAGGTGGAGCTTCTGCAGCACCGTCAGGTAGAACTTGTAAAACAGGCTGAGGCTCAGCGTCCGCCGGTAGGTCACCATGCCGCCTGGTGCCGACGGGTCCAGGCTCATCTCCTCAGCCAATGAGGAGCAGGCGTCCTGCAGAAGCTCCTCCCCCCACGTCCTGCAAGACAGCAGATTGTTACTTCCTGCCTCCTGCCTTCCTTCAGTCCTCTCTGTTTTCGTCTTACCTTCCCAGCAGGCGGCTCGCTGTTCTCTTCGCCAGCACGGTGGTCGCCGCCATGCCGCCGTAGCTCAGTCTCAGGTCCTCCACCACATTCGTACCTGGAATGAAGGTGACGTTCATTGCTGCGGTGACGATGCTGATGTCATCCTCGCGGCGAGGAGACTGTTTGAAGGCGGAGACGAACTGATTCTGAGGAGGAAAGACAGAGTTAGGTGGGGAACACACCTGTGGTTACTAGGCAACAGGAAGCAGTCACTAAGGGAAGTGTTTGAATAACAGCAGCTACTGTGATTCAGGCAGTGTCGCTGGGTGACAGTAAAGGGTTGCTAGGTGACAGTGGTTGCCGGGTGATGCTGTACCTTCTTACTGAATGGGATGTGCACAGAGATCAGGACTTCCTGTGGTCGCAGAATCGTCCTCCGGTAACCTGTGAAGAACCCGTCGTCCATCTGAACCACACGACTGCCGTCTAAAGGACGACACGGGTCAGAGGTCACATGACTGCAGGCTGTTTCCTGTGCAGCTAATTTATTACTGAGTGTAGGCCCTTTCAAAATAAACTCCCAGTAAAGTACAAAATAAAGGCGGGGAGTCGTACCTTTGTCCATCAGTGTGAGTTTGCAGCCTGCTGCCATGAAAACAGGGTTCAGGTCAGATATGGGGCTGGCGGTCATGATGTTTCCTCCTACCGCCTGAAGACACAACAACACAATCACATTTACTACACACACAAACAACACAATCACATTTACGACACACACACACAACACAACCGTGTCATGTTGATGTTTTCATCCCAGTGATGTCCACTCAGGGTTTAACCACAAATAAACACGGAGCATTTTCTAAACAGCTGAACAGGATCAGAGTATTTCCTGGAACATAAACTCTCCCAGGAAATACCCACTTACTCCTCGGCCCACCAGCTCAGGTGAAGATTCAAATCACAACCAAGCTAAACTCACCAAAACTGTTAATTTAATCCTGGAGGAACCCAGGTTCAGACCAGCTCAGTACATCTGCTGGAAACGGCGCCGCCCTGCTGGTCAAGCTGCACCATGCTACTTTCTAACCCGGTTAACAGATAGTCAACAGCGACTCACTGCCACGTTTCGGATCTGCTGTCCAGCGAACCATCGCAGCTGTTCCAGGACGGCGAGGAAGACTTGGGTCTGATGAGGAGGAAGAGTGTCGGCTGCCTGCCTGAGTATCGCCCCCATGTGGCTCAGAGTGCACGCTGCACCAAACACGATTCCTGAGAACAAACACAAACTGGGTTCATTTTTAGCTGCTTAACATCAACTCAG
>JAMOIN010000814.1:0-20383 GCA_024666655.1 Dascyllus trimaculatus
CACTGAGAGGAGTTGAAGAGGAGGGAGAGACACTGAGAGGAGCTGCTGCTTCATTCAATGACGCGAACACAAAGTGAGCATTTCGACTCAACCCTCAACTCAAAGGCCTCCGACCGGCTCTCCTGCAGCTTTCAGCCACTTCACACTGCCTTCAGCGGCCCTCTGGTCTACACTGAGCTGGATCCGGTCATTTAAAGGAGGTACATCTCTGATCAACACTGGTCCTGATCCATTATTTCATAAGGACAGGTCTGTCCGGTACCACACAGGTATGATATGAGGTCATGTTTCAGCCCCCAGAGTTCTCATTTATTAAAACATCATATAAACATTTTCATCCTCGGCTCTGAGTTCGGAGTCTGCAGCCAGAACCTCGTCTGGGACGTTTAAACTCAGGTTTCTGCCTTGTCCGAGCTGAGAGGCGTTTCTGGGTCATGTTTAACTTTGGAGCAGTTGTTTTCTCCACCAGCTCCGCCCGCTGCGCTCTGACCCGCTGCCCGGCCGCGGTGACCTCAACCCGGCGGTGGGAGCCACTGCGGCCCGCTGAAGGTCACACTGAGGGTTGGAGCCCGGTTCTGGTTCCGACTGTGTGAACAGAACCGCTAAATAAACCGAACTCCGTTTAAAAACTGCAGCTTTAAGGCCGCAGAGGGACAGAACCGGGTCCGGTTCTGTGTTTTATCACAGCTTCAGTCCGTTGGTTCACTTCTGAAGTTCCTCTGAACTTGTCCCGGACTGAGACGCGGAGGGCGGCAGAGAGCAGCTCGGAGTCTCCGGTTCATGGCTCCGGACTGAAAACACGTTTAAAGGTCGGCGAGACACAAAGAGCGGTGTTCCGAACAGCTACAGCCCCGCTGAGTCTCACCGTGTCGGGCTTCAAAACGGGGCCTGGAGGCGCTGAATGCGGCGTCGGCGGAGCGGCGGGTCGCAGCGGGCCGTCAGGCTCCAGCTGCCCGGTAATGGCGCCCGTCCTCCGGCAGGAGTCAGCACGTAGCTTCCGCTGGCACGCAGAGAGCGGCTGTTTCTGGTTTAACGTTCAAACGGAGAAAAACGGCGAAAACAGAAAAACGGATTTTATGAAAAACGTCGGAAGCACCGAGCAGCACCGGGACACGTGGATAATCGCATTATTGACCAAAACTGCTTAAATGTTAAAACCCTTCGTCCCCGGTGCTTTAATCCACCCCCACCCCGGACCGGGGGCTAAATATCGGGCCTCGGTGGATTATTTCACCGGAGAACTGTTGAATCCGGTGGGTTCGGTGCTGAGCGGCGGGAGGAGCTGCTGCTGCCCCACAAGCCTTCACTGCGAAGCCGCCATGAATGTTCTAGAGGCTCGGGGACAGACGAGCAGAAAACCCCAGAAATGTGCTTCAAACCGCGGCTGGCTGCTTACCTGCTGGTCCGGACAGACTCCCGGGCTCCTGCTGCACACAGCGGTGGTCGTTTGGCCGATTTCGGGACTTTCAAAGTGTGTTTTTTTCAGCCGTAAACCCCGGGGAGTCAGGTCGAAACGAATCCGACAAAAGGAGCGTCTAGTCCGGTATGAAACTCCGCCCAGCGCCGCAGGGGGAGGAACTCCGGGGGAAAACATGAGGACAAAGGCGGAGGATGAAACCAGAGACAGCCGCTACAGCAGCAGCCAGCCCGGCCAAAAACCGCGTTACACCGAAAACCTCCACGGCTCGTTTGATCATCCTGTCCAGGATTCTGACAGCCTCCGTTGGACTGCAGCGGCGTCCTCCTCTGTGCAGCTGCCGGCCGACTGTCACCTGGTCCGGGTCCAGATGCTGAGGCGGCGGGGAGACAGAGGACTGGGGCCCGGGGACCCGACGGCCGGCCACCGAGAGATGCGGCCGGGGGGACGCGGAGGAGCGCAGCTGGTCGGCGGCTCCGAGCCCGGAGAGGGAGAACCAAAGAGCATAAAGTCATCGGGTCTGCGGCAGCTCGGGGCCCCCTCCCAGCCTCCCCGGTGCTAACCGGCGGCTCGGAGGCGGAAGAGTAACCTGCATCCTGCAGGACAGTAGCCGGCATCCGCATGGCAGCCTGCCCGCTGAGAGCGCACCGTCTGCGGGGTCCGAGTTCCCGGAGTCACCGGGAGCCTCCCGCAGAGAGCCGTGAAGCTTGTTCCAATCAGCGATCAATCAGGTCATCGATACACCTGAGAGTGTCCACAGGTGTGTGTGTGTGTGTGTGTGTGTGTGTGTGTGTGTGTGAACTACAGTTTGTAAAATAAAATACATTTTCACAGAATGAGATTTTAATTTCTTCTTTAAGAACTCAGTCCTGCAGTACATAGGAGCCTGTGGGGCCCCTCATAGCTCCCCATGGTCCCCCATGGTCCCTCCTGGTCCCTCATAGCTCCCCATGGTCCCCCATGGTCCCTCCTGGCCCCTCCTGGTCCTCTGTGTGGGTCCTGTGTGCTGGTTCAGGTTCTGGTCAGAGCCACAGACCGTATAATGTCTACATATTACAGGATATATGAAACTCTATGGTTCAGGGTCCCCACAAAGACAGAAACCCCTCAGTGGCCCCTGAGAGCCCCGCTGCTGCCCCCTGCTGGTCTGGGTGTCCTTTAATGTTCTCTAAGTTCAGTGCAGTCAGTGGAGACTCTGAGGAACCACAGAACGTCCTGGTGTTTAAACAGAACCTTTAGAACAGTTGAAAGCTGACGGTCAGACCCTGCGGTGGGGTTTAGGGATGTCCTGGACTCATGGGGACTAGACCAGACTAGACCTCCAGGACTAAACCCAACAGGCCTGAAGACTCAGACCGTGAGCAGGACCTGGTTTTATTCATTGTTTGTTCTTGTTGTATTTAGTTTCATTCATTTCTTTATAATAATAATAATTATTATTAATTTATTTAAGCGTTTTTTATGCACTAAAGGTACCAAATATACAAGGTGGATGTGCTGACAGTCTGCATCTGAAGGGCTACATGTTGTTTACGTGTTGTTGACATGTTGTTTACGTGTTGTTGACATGTTGTTTACGTGTTGCTGACATGTTGTTTACGTTTTGTTGACATGTTGTTGACATGTTGTTTACATGTTGTTAGAACCCAACCAGACCTGATGAAGACAAACCCAGAACCAGCACACAGTAATCCGATTACATCTGTTCATCAGTTACAGTTACTTTAATTCACCACATTATTCTGTGAAATGTTCAGTTTACAGCTGGTGTGTGTGTGAGTGTGTGTGTGTGTGTGTGTGTGTGAGTGTGTGTGTGTGTGTGTGTGTGAGTTCAACATTGTGCTGTTGACTGTAAATTACAGGATGAGTCACTGATGTCACCTGTTACTTTCTGCAGGGAGTAAATAAATACGATATGTGCAGCTTTTATAGGAAGCAACGTGTAATAAAGTACTGAGTACCTCTGGTACTGTGTGTACTGTGTACTGTGTACTGTGTGTACTGTGTACTGTGTGTACTGTGTACTGTGTACTGTGTGTACTGTGTACTGTGTACTGTGTGTACTGTGTACTGTGTGTACTGTGTGTACTGTGTACTGTGTACTGTGTGTACTGTGTACTGTGTACTGTGTGTACTGTGTGTACTGTGTACTGTGTTTACTGTGTACTGTGTACCATGTGTACTGTGTGTACCATGTGTACTGTGTGTACTGTTTACTGTGCCTGTACAGGTGAGCCGTACCTGTCTCCTCTCCAGCAGGTCCACTCCTCCTGCTGCCCTGAGCTGATGTCTGGTGCAGCTGCTCTGCTTGTCCTGTTTCAGGTCTGCGTTTTCTGCTTGTGTTTAAATCCTGTTGCTGTCTGCTGTGTTTTCATTTGCTCTTCCTGTTGTGATGTTTTATTCTGTTTATGTACTTCGTGTATTTTACCTGCTTGTGAAGCTATAAATAGTTATTACGGATGTTATATATTACATTGGATCCTAACCCTTGATTGGCTGATTGGTCGATCAGAAGACAGCAGGATTTTATTGATCCAACCAGCTGGAGGCGGTGAAGCACTAGTTGAACCAAAAAAACCTCGAAGAAGAAGCAGCAGCTGAAGCACCACAGAAGAAGAGGAGGAGGAGCGGCAGCAGGAAGTGTTAGCCGCAGACAGAGTTAGCCTGTTAGCCGCAGACTGACGCTGATATGAGGTTATAAACTGAACCGTGAGTGTGTCTCTGTCTTTCTGTCTGTGTCGGTGTGGTTCTGTCTGTCTGTCAGTCCGAGTCTGTGTTCGCTCGCTGAGGGCAGCTGTTAGCATGTAGCTTAGCTGCTCTGTTTAAACGCAGTTAGCAGTTAGCTCTGAGGTTAGCATCACTGAGAGTTCAGCTGAAAGCAGCAGCTTCAGAGTGTCCGGATGTTCAGGTAGAACTGCAACTTCATGTCCTGACCGGCACAGAACCCCTGCTAACCCGAGCTAACCCCTGCTAACCGTCAGGTGAGCCGCAGGTACACCTGGACCGTAACGTCTGAGCTGCTGATGCAAACTGTGGCTGCAAACAAAGTGAGAAACACTGAATATTATGGGCTGTTTCGCTGTTTCTGCTTCAGAATACACGTCTTGTCTCCACGTTGTCTTTAGAAACAGGTTTAATGAACCGACTGATCAGCTGCCTCCATGTTTACTGATCAATACCTGCTCTGATCGGAAACACTGGTGATGACAGAGATGAGGTACTTTACTGACGCCTATTCTAAACACACGTACCCGATAAAAACACCCAAACAAAGTCCATAAAGAGTTAAACTCCAACAAGCTGCTTTGTCAGCAGAGTAAAAAAGGTTTTATTTCTTTTCCGGTGGAGTCCGCATGGTGTTTTATTTTGAAAAATGACGAGAGCGTCTTCCCGACACTTCCGTCTTGACTCGTCGATCTGCGCTCCTGGCAAAATGAATGACAGCAGACGTCTGTGGAGCTGCTCTGAAAGGAAAGTAGAAGCACATTTAGCAATAAAGAGTAATTTTATTATTCAGGAAACTTGTTTAGATGAAAAACATTAAATAGAAAAGCCTCTTTAGCAGCGCAGACCGGTCTGTGGTTAAAAGGCTGCTGCGAACAGAGGTGATCTGACCTTCAGATGAACCGTCATGATGTGAAGTTAAATCCAGTTAAATCTGGTCAACTTTATTGATTTACATCACAGATGATGCCTTCAGGGACCCTCTGGTTCTGTCGGTTTTTCCAGTGCCTGAGATCCAGATGTCACTGGGAGATTAAGAGGTTAAACTGGACTGACTCACTACAAACTCAGTGAAATCCACCAACCAGACTGTACCTCTCTGAGAAGTGTGTAACTCTGCTGCACTGTGATTAAATGAGATCGTCTAAGCCCCGCCCCCTGTGTGCAGGTGAGCCGTGCTGACCTGTTTGGGCGTTGCCGAGGGCGATGGCTCTGATCGAAGGTGTTGGAGACGAGGTGACGCTGCTGTTCGGCTCCTTGCTGCTGCTGATGGTGCTGCTGCTTGCCTGGATCTCCACCCGCACCTCCGACCCCCCGGAACACCTGTTCACCTCCTCCACAGGCTCCGCCCCCTCACTGAGGACAGGCCCCACCCACCAAGACACGACCCCCTCCTCTGCCAGCGCCGCCTCTTTATCCTCCCCATCATCGTTGTCGTCTTCGGCCTCCAGCTCGGCGAGCGATGACACGCTGACAGAGGCTCCGCCCACCGCACAGGAAGGGGGGGAGGAGGGGGGAGGGGCGGAGCCTCTGTCGTCTGCAAGGAACATGGTGGTCCGACTGAAGTTCCTGAACGACACGGAGAGAACCGCTCAGGTCAAACCGCAGGACACCATCGGCTACATCAAACGGTAACACAACACTGCTACACAACACTGCTACACAACACAACACTGCTACACAACACTGCTACACAACACTGCTACACAACACTGCTACACAACACAACACTGCTACACAACACTACTACACAACACTGCTACACAACACTACTACACAACACTGCTACACAACACTACTACACAACACTACTACACAACACTACTACACAACACTGCTACACAACACAACACTACTACACAACACTGCTACACAACACAACACTGCTACACAACACTGCTACACAACACTGCTACACAACACAACACTGCTACACAACACTGCTACACAACACTGCTACACAACACAACACTGCTACACAACACAACACTGCTACACAACACAACACTGCTACACAACACTGCTACACAACACAACACTGCTACACAACACAACACTACTAAACAACACAACACTACTACACAACACTGCTACACAACACAACACTGCTACACAACACTGCTACACAACACAACACTGCTACACAACACTGCTACACAACACTGCTACACAACACTACTACACAACACAACACTGCTACACAACACTACTACACAACACTACTACACAACACAACACTGCTACACAACACTGCTACACAACACTACTACACAACACAACACTACTACACAACACAACACTACTACACAACACTACTACACAACACAACGCTGCTACACAACACTACTACACAACACAACACTGCTACACAACACTGCTACACAACACTACTACACAACACAACACTGCTACACAACACTGCTACACAACACTACTACACAACACAACACTACTACACAACACTACTACACAACACAACACTACTACACAACACTACTACACAACACAACGCTGCTACACAACACTACTACACAACACAACACTGCTACACAACACTGCTACACAACACTACTACACAACACAACACTACTACACAACACTACTACACAACACAACACTACTACACAACACTACTACACAACACAACGCTGCTACACAACACTACTACACAACACAACACTGCTACACAACACTGCTACACAACACTACTACACAACACTGCTACACAACACTACTACACAACACAACACAACTACACAACACAACACTGCTACACAACACAACACTGCTACACAACACAACACTGCTACACAACACTGCTACACAACACTGCTACACAACACAACACTACTACACAACACAACACTACTACACAACACAACACTGCTACACAACACAACACTGCTACACAACACAACACTGCTACACAACACTGCTACACAACACTGCTACACAACACAACACTGCTACACAACACTACTACACAACACAACACTACTACACAACACTACTACACAACACTACTACACAACGCTGCTACACAACACTGCTACACAACACTACTACACAACACAACACTACTACACAACGCTGCTACACAACACTGCTACACAACACTACTACACAACACAACACTACTACACAACACTACTACACAACACAACGCTGCTACACAACACTACTACACAACACTGCTACACAACACTGCTACACAACACTGCTACACAACGCTACACAACACAACACTACTACACAACACTACTACACAACACTGCTACACAACACAACACACAACACAACACTACTACACAACACTGCTACACAACACAACACACAACACAACACTGCTACACAACACTGCTACACAACACTGCTACACAACACAACACTGCTACACAACACAACACAACACACAACACAACACTACTACACAACACAACACTACTACACAACACTGCTACACAACACTGCTACACAACACTACTACACAACACTGCTACACAACACTGCTACACAACGCTACACAACACAACACTACAACACAACACTGCTACACAACACTACTACACAACACAACACTGCTACACAACACAACACAACGACACAACACAACACTGCTACACAACACTACTACACAACACTGCTACACAACACTGCTACACAACACAACACTGCTACACAACACTGCTACACAACACAACACTGCTACACAACACTACTACACAACACAACACTGCTACACAACACTACTACACAACACAACACTACTACACAACACAACACTGCTACACAACACAACACTGCTACACAACACTGCTACACAACACTGCTACACAACACTGCTACACAACACAACACTGCTACACAACACTGCTACAGGGTCTAGAGAACATCCAGACCAGAGAACTTGTGTTTTGGGTTCTTGCAGATGTTCCACCTTCATCCATGTTCTTCAGTACACCTGAGGGCGGAGCTAGTGAGAGCCTAGAGTCGGAGTTCTCAGGGTTGCGAAGGTGGTTCTCTTTTTACATGACTAAATCTCCATGGTAACTGATGCTGTGGAGCTACAGGTCTCCATGGTAACAGATGCTGTGGGGCTAAATCTCCATGGTAACGGATGCTGTGGAGCTAACCTGGTCCAGGTTCTGTTGGAGCGTCTCCCTTTAACCAGGAGGTTTCCTGATGACTCTCTGAGGGATTCAGGGTCTCAGCTGGATGCAGCAGTTACAGCATCACACGCTGGACGCATCTCGTTGCCATGGAAACCTGCATGTATTCAGCTGCTGATGCAGAAATCACATTAATGTGTTTTCATGTCTGGTCCGTTTCCTCTGCTGGTACTGCAGCTGATAGATCACTGATTAGAACATTGATGATCTATTAATATTCAGTCAATAACATTGATTGACTTTGATTAGTCCATAAATTAAAGTGACGTCCTGCATTATGGGACAGGGTCAGACCTGAATGCACTTCAACACAACATCCTGTCTAAATGTGTGAAGTTTAAAGTTTCAGTGAGCAGCTGTCAGTTATCAATAATCAGCTGCATTGATCAGTTAAATCAATATGTTCATGTTCCTGTCCTGCATCGTTCACAGCAGCAGCTCTGTAAAGTCACTCAGCTGGTTTCAGCTCTCCAGTAGAACCATCAGCTGGTCAGAACCAAAGGACCTGGATGAAGGTGGAACCTAAAACAGAACCCTGCTAGCACCACATGACTGACTGATCAGCAGGTATTGATCTTCAGGTACTGATCACCAGGTATTGATCTGTTTCAGGACCTACTTTGCGGGTCAGGAGCAGCAGGTCCGGCTCATCTATCAGGGTCAGCTGCTGCAGGACGACGCTCAGACTCTGGCATCGCTGAACCTCGTCCATAACTGCGTCCTGCACTGTCACATCTCGCAGCACGCCGGACGGGGGGCGGCGGGGGGGCCGCGGCCCGCCGACCAGGTGCAGGTGGCGCTGAACGTGGGCAGCCTGATGGTGCCACTGCTGGTGCTCATGCTGTCGGTTCTGTGGTACTGTCAGATCCAGTACCGGCAGTTCTTCACCGCCCCGGCCACCGCCTCGCTGGTCGGAGTCACCATTTTCCTCAGCCTGGTGGCCTTCGGGGTCTACCGCCGCTAGCTGCTCTCTGATTGGCTGCTGACCTCTGGCCCGCGGGAGGGAACGGACGCTGGTGATAGTTAATGTTTGTTTCTGTTGCCATGGAGACACTGAGTGTAAACAAGGACTTTAATTTTTATGATTTTTAGATGGAGTTTAGGTTTCTCATCATCATCGTGCCTCTCTGACCTTCTGAGTCTGTGTGTCCGTCTGAAGGGAGGAAACCGTGTGAGTTCAGAAAAGAGAAAATCTATTAAATCATGAACAGCTGACGTGTTTCTGTGTGTCTCTGAACGAAGTACAGACAATAAGACCATGAAATGCAGTTCAGCATCGAAGCAGGAGAGCAGCAGCAGTACAGGGCTTCACCTCAGAGGGTCAGAGCATGGTGGAGGGGTGTCCAACGGCTCCTCTGTGGGTCTGGAGTTACCTGGACGGTCAGAACCTTCTCAGGGCTGTGGGAGTGTCGGAGACAAAGGTCCTGCTGTCATTGGTCCCTCGGATGTTTGAGGGTGAAACTAGTGCAGATGATATTTCATAAACTTATATTTAACCTTGTGTTTAACAGAGCTGCAGCTAATGATCGTCTCCACGGTCAGGTAATCAGTGGAGTGTTCTCTGGATGAGTCGATCAGCTGTGTGGTTCTAAAGCATGGGTCAGACTTCCTCACATGTCTGCTTCAGTCCACAGATCTCCAGGGAGAACCAGGAAATGTTCACCCTGAAGAAGATTACATCACAGGGTTCAGATGTTTATTAAAGAATGAGTCAAACTGATGAATCAACAGCTGGATCAATAACTGCAGCTCAGCTGTCTGGGTTCTGGACTGAACTGAACCCTGGTCTGGGTGTCTGCAGCCTCAGAGCCTCGTCCAGGTTCAGACCGGACTCCTCAGAAAACATCTCCAGTCCTCAGACAGCATCGGCCTCCTCCGTCAGCACTGAAACACACCAGCAGGGCTCATCAGTGCACCTGATCCAGGATCAGTGCACCTGATCCAGGATCAGTGCACCTGACCCAGGATCAGTGCACCTGACCCAGGATCAGTACACCTGATCCAGGATCAGTGCACCTGACCCAGGATCAATGCACCTGATCCAGGATCAGTACACCTGACCCAGGATCAGTACACCTGACCCAGGATCAGTGCACCTGACCCAGGATCAATACACCTGACCCAGGATCAATACACCTGACCCAGGATCAATACACCTGATCCAGGATCAGTACACCTGACCCAGGATCAGTGCACCTGACCCAGGATCAGTACACCTGATCCAGGATCAGTGCACCTGACCCAGGATCAGCACCTGCAGGATCAGTACACCTGACCCAGGATCAGTACACCTGACCCAGGATCAGTGCACCTGACCCAGGATCAGTGCACCTGACCCAGGATCAATGCACCTGATCCAGGATCAATACACCTGATCCAGGATCAGTACACCTGACCCAGGATCAGTGCACCTGACCCAGGATCAGTACACCTGATCCAGGATCAGTGCACCTGACCCAGGATCAGTGCACCTGACCCAGGATCAGTACACCTGATCCAGGATCAGTGCACCTGACCCAGGATCAGTGCACCTGACCCAGGATCAATGCACCTGATCCAGGATCAATACACCTGACCCAGGATCAATACACCTGATCCAGGATCAGTACACCTGATCCAGGATCAATACACCTGACCCAGGATCAATACACCTGATCCAGGATCAGTGCACCTGACCCAGGATCAATACACCTGACCCAGGATCAATACACCTGACCCAGGATCAATACACCTGATCCAGGATCAGTACACCTGATCCAGGATCAATACACCTGACCCAGGATCAGTGCAGGTTTAACTTCATCACCACGGTAACTGATGTGACACACCTGAGCAGCAAGTTCTGTTTCAGGTAAATGATCAAAGTATGAAGACAAGACCGTGATGTAATCATAGATACATGTTTCTATTGGGGCTTCAGCAGTGATGTCACAGTGATGTCAGCACCTGTGCAGCCAGGTGTTCAGGCAGCTGGACGGCAGCAGCTTCCAGCAGCAGGATGGTTTCTGTCAGAGGGAAGCTGGAGAAAGAACACGACTCTTCATCATCATCATCATCATCATCATCGTCAGCTCCTCGCCGAGTCGCCTGCTGCTGACTGAACACACACATCGGCACACTTCATACGTGTAACATACGTGTTCTGGACGGTTTAATCTGCTCACACACGAACAGCTGATGAGTGCTGGAGGTCAGAGTGTAACATTATCTGAATGCACCAGCTCTCATCAGCGTTCACCTGCAGGCACACTGATATCCAATCAGAGTCTGGAGTCTCAGGTGTGTTTGCCCGTCACTCCACAGGTGAGTTTACCTGTCGCTGACTGACTCCAGCAAGTAGTCTGTGTACAGATGTTTCCAGTCGTTAATGATGGACAGCAGGGAGTCTCTCAACGGTCGCAGGTCGACCTGCAGCCAGCCGAGCAAAACGATGACCTCATCCAGGTGAGTCACCTCTGCACTCAGTCTGTCGAGTGACTCGATCTGGAACAGAATCACAGACTGTTACCTGATACGGAGCAGGGTCACCGTGAACCAGGTTTGTCAGATGCTCCAGGTGAGGACAGAGTGAGAAACACCTGTGTGAACAGGTGTGTCTCACCTCTCTCTGGAAGTCCTGCAGGGTGGGCGGGGTCTCGTCAGCCTCCAGCTCCTCAGGTCCCAGATGTCTGCCATAGGTCAGGAACTCCTCCAACACCGACTTCTTGTCGCTCTGCCACAGGTAAGAGTACCTGTCCAGCCCCGCCCTCAGATGCTCCGCCTCTTCTTTTACCTGTAGCACATGACACATCACCTCCTGCTGCAACGCGCAGAGCTCTGGATTCTGTTGCAGAGACACCTGAAAGGTGAGAAACCGACAGACAGGTGAGAACACAAAGGTAGTTCTTACAGCCTTTGAGTGTGATGTCAGTGTGATGTCAGAGTCACCTGGTAGTTGCCGTGGCGACTTGCAGAGATCCTGGGCGGCAGACTGGCTGCTGTGTAAACATCACTGATGATGGAGGTCAGATGATCTGAGAGGCCGCCGCCCACTGACGGCTCAAACACACAACCTGCATCCTGTAGCTGCAGACTGACCGACAGCAACACACTGCAGCTCTACACACACACACACACACACACACACACACACACAGATATGTACAAACCACTGTGATGGTGTTGTTTTACAGTAAAAGCAGAATTACACTGTTTACTTGACTGAAGCACCACACGTCCCAGGTGTTGTGTGCAGGTATGTGTGTAGCTGCTGTTTCAGGTGTGTGTACCTGTGGGCTCGTGCTGTCGGACAGCAGGTGCAGCGCTCTGAGCAGCAGCTGCAGTAGTCCATCCTGGACTCTGTCATCGATGTGGTCCAGGTATCTGACCCAGGACTGGGAGGAGCCATCAGCTCCGTACAGACTCCTGTTCACCTGAGGACAGGTAGCAGAGCCACATGATCACCTGTCCCCCCTCCCCACCTCTCAAGAGTGTGGTCAGTGTTACCTGTGTTAACCTGAGCAGCTCCTCCCCCTCCTCTCTGATGCGTTTGCAGGTCTCTGGTGTCGCTCCACCCTCCAACAGTGAATCACCTGATCGCTGAAGCAGCTGAAGCTCCACCCACACCTGCATAGACAGAAGCACATACCTGAGGCCTGATGACAGACCAACTGTCACCTGTATGATATGTTCCACACTCACTTGTATGATGTGTGTCATGGCGTCCATGTTGGCTCTGGCCTCTCTCACTGTGGAGTAGAAGGTCAACACCGACTCTGTTTGCTGCTGCACACCTGGACACACACACACACACACACACACACACACACACACACACACACACACACACACACATATTTGTGTGTGTTTACCTGGTGAATCTAAAGGTGTAATGAGGGTGAAGGTCAGCAGGAGGCTCCTGTGGAACCTCTAAAGGAGTTTCTGGGTTCTGCTGGTCAAAGACATGGAGATGCAGGGTTTCCCCCAGAAAACTTGCCAAGCCTGGTGGTAGAGAAGCCCACCGTGTTTTTGTTAAAAAAAAAAAAGTTAAAAGTTGACAAGAATTTTAAAATTAAGACTATTATGTGTTATTATAAGCCTTTTGTTAACAATACTTAAACGTAGAATCTTATAAAAAGGCACTATCTTGAAATACGGTTTTAACTAACACAAAAAATACAATTAAAATAAATAATATCAGTTGTTTTCACTTAAGTTAAATCCTAGTGAATCTTAAAACAAGTTGCTGGTCACATTTAAAAGTAAAATAAATTAACATAAATAAAAAGTACAAACATGTCCATGGGTTAAAACCAGGGAACTCAGAGGCTGAACAGGTCTGCTGTGCTGTGTGACCTCTACTACTTATTGCTGCACATGGTTCAGGTTGGATCAGTGCATCAGTCCGTCTGGGTTTACCATACTGGGTCTGGTAGAACCATCCGCTAAATTTAGGGTCAGATAACCATTTTGGATTAAATTCGCCAGTTCCATGTTTACCATCGCAGCTCGCAGAAGGCTGCTCCGACGACGTGCTAACATCCGTGCTAACATCCGTGCTAACTCCACTGGCTCTACCTCATCATGGAGCTGTGGCTCGGTCGGCTGCCGGGGATGAACTCCTCTTGGCCTGGAGGTGAACGAGCGGCTCATCGCCTCCTCCAGTGCTCCTCTGACTTCGGGCAATAAGTTCACGTATTGACTATAAAATGTCGCCATTGCGTGTTTAACCGTATTACCAGAAGCTCTGTACATCGTCTTTGCTATCACTGTTTTGGTGGTCAAAAAAACCTATTTACAATAAATGTACCAGCGACGCTTAGCCTGGCGGGGGGCAAGGAAAGCCTGGCGGCCCACCAGGCTTATAAAGCTCTGGGGGAAACCCTGAGATGAGATATTGAAAACGTGAAGTGATGAGTCATGTGACGCGTCACCTGCGTTGCTCCAGGTGTTCCTCTGCAGCTCTGACAGCGTCTGGTTCAGCTGCTGCAGCTGGTCCTGGATCAGAGGAAGCTCCACGGGAAGAGCGTCACGCAGCACCTGAAGGACGACTGTTATGTGACCTCTGCCCTCACCTGGATGCTGATCAGCAGTTTGTGTGTGTGAAAGTGCACACCTGGTTATAGCAGGACACCATGTGACTCAGGCTCCAGTAGCTCTGTGTGATGTCATCTCTACAGGTGAGGAACTGAGCGGTGAGTGGGAGGAGCTCCACGTCTCCATCCCTGAGCACACACCTGAGCTCCCTCAGCACCGCCTCCACCTGCACACAGTTCAGAGGTTGACCATGATGAGACCTGCAGCATCAAGAACAACAACAGGCCGGACAGAACCAGAGAACCGCAGAACCACAGAACCAGAGAACCGCAGAACCACAGAACCAGAGAACCGCAGAACCACAGAACCAGAGAACCGCAGAACCGCAGAACCACAGAACCACAGAACCAATGATGTGAGTTTATATCGGCTTTATACTGACAGGAGTTTAGACTGGTTTTGGACTTGGACTGGTTTTGGACTGGTTTTAGACTAGCTTCAGTTACTGTCAGTCAGCAGACAGGTGAACAGAGTGTGACTCACCTGGTGGCTGCAGCTGACTCCCAGCATGCCTTGCTGTCTGATCTGGATCAGAGGCTGTTTCAGGATGAAGCCACAGTCCGAGTCCAGCTGAGAACTCCAGTCCTTCATCACACGGAGTCTGAAGGTCTGCAGGAGCTGCAGGAGCTCCTGGAACCTCTGCAGGACCAGCGGGGACTCACCGCAGTAACAGTTCAGGTCCCTGAACACATCAGAGGCTCAGGTCCCTGAACACATCAGGTCCCTGAACACATCAGAGGCTCAGGTCCCTGAACACATCAGGTCCCTGAACACATCAGAGCTCAGGTCCCTGAACACATCAGAGGCTCAGGTCCCTGAACACATCACACAGAGTGTGCTGGTCTTACTGTGTCGTTCTGTAGTTCTTCAGAGTTTCTTCGGTTCTCAGCTGGACCTGTCGAGTCCAACAGAGCTGAGCTGCAGCTGTTGGCCTGAACCTGCAGAACCTGTGGGACTTGTCTCTGTCACTATAGAACAGCAGCTCGATCTGATCCAGATCCATCAGAACCATCTGCACCAGCCGGCTCAGCTGAGGACCTAGCTGGTCCCGGATCAGAGGACGCTCCAGGATGAACCCAAACATGTTCACCAGCTGAAACACAGACCACATCAGATCAGTTAGACCGGATCAGACCGGACCGGGTCCCTCAGGTGCTAGGCATGGTGGGTCAGTACCTTTGTTGCAGAGCCCGACTCGTTGCAGTTCTGCAGGGCCTTGCTGAGCACCGACACCAGCCGGGTCTCCAGGTGTGACATCTGAACCCAGAACTGATCCAGGTGCAGCTGGAAGCTCTGGTGGGGAGGAGCCACAGCTCAGACACATGAAACACCTCCGACACCAGCTGACCCTCACCTGCCCAACTCACCTGGTCCTCAGTGTCGGTGGGGTCACAGCTGAGCTCAGACAGGTACCTCACCTGGACCATAAAGTCCTCATAAACATCCTGGACCACATCAGTCCACATCCTGCCACCAACCCCAGAGAGAACCGTCTGATCCAGCTGAGACCACTGCAGACTGACACACAGCGCCTCCTGCAGGACGGGAGGACAGAGGATCAGACCGATCCTCCAAGGACAGCTTGGGTTATGTGCTACCAGGTTCTGCTCAGAACCAGGTTCAGGTGCAGGCATACCTGGATGCTGTGCAGGTGTGTCAGGAAGGCGTCCAGGTGGAAGAAGACCAGGTGTGAGGGGAAGTCCCAGCTGACTGAGTCCTGCAGAGACACACAGCTGAGTCAGCACACCTGCCTGATGTCACAGTGACCTCAGCACTGACCTGTCTCAGTGATACAGTGTGGACAGGTGGCTGATGATGTCACAGTGGACAGGTGGGACAACAGCAGCACAGAGAGACACACAAAGATGCTGATATACAAGGAAACGCAGACACATCAGTACAATGATCAATATAGTGATCAATGTAATGATCAATATGTGACTTTTTATTGTTGAGCAAAACATCTGACAACAGCTAAACAAACAAACAAACAAACAAACAAACAAACAAACAGCTCTTTCCAGATAATTTCCCTCTGTTACGAATCTGTTGGTGAAAAGTCCAGTTAAGTCCAGTTAAGTCCAGTTCAGTCCAGTTCAGTCCAGTTCAGTCCAGTTAAGTCCAGTTAAGTCCAGTTAAGTCCAGTTCAGTCTGGTTCAGTGCAGCAGGCTGGAGGCAGCAGCCTCAGGACTACAGCTCCCATGGTCCCCTGCAGCTTCTACCTGTCTCTGGGTTTGTTGCTCCAGCAGAGTCCGGTTCTGATCATAAACCTCTTTCAGGGTCTGCAGGGTCCGAACCACCAGGCTGATACCATCCAGGACCAGACGTGGTTCCGACATCAGAGCACGCAGAACTTCCTGACCTCGCAGGAACTCCCTGCTCTGGATCAGCAGAAGCACAAGTTGGATTATTGATCAACCTGCTGATTACTGATCGACCTGCTGATTATTGATCAACCTGCTGGTCATTGATCGACCTGCTGATTACTGATCGACCTGCTGATTATTGATCGACCTGCTGATTACTGATCGACCTGCTGATTATTGATCGACCTGCTGATTATTGATTGACCTGCTGATTACTGATCGACCTGCTGATTACTGATCGACCTGCTGATTATTGATCAACCTGCTGATTACTGATCGACCTGCTGATTATTGATTGACCTGCTGGTCATTGATCGACCTGCTGGTCATTGATCGACCTGCTGATTACTGATCGACCTGCTGATTATTGATCGACCTGCTGATTACTGATTGACCTGCTGGTCATTGATCGACCTGCTGATTACTGATCGACCTGCTGGTCATTGATCGACCTGCTGATTACTGATTGACCTGCTGGTCATTGATCGACCTGCTGATTACTGATTGACCTGCTGATTATTGATCGACCTGCTGATTACTGATCGACCTGCTGGTCATTGATCGACCTGCTGATTACTGATTGACCTGCTGATTATTGATCGACCTGCTGATTACTGATCGACCTGCTGGTCATTGATCGACCTGCTGATTACTGATTGACCTGCTGGTCATTGATCGACTGCTGATTACTGATTGACCTGCTGGTCATTGATCGACCTGCTGATTACTGATCGACCTGCTGATTGATCGACCTGCTGATTACTGATCCTGCTGATTACTGCTGGATCATGCTGGTCATTGATCGACCTGCTGATTACTGATCGACCTGCTGATTACTGATCGACCTGCTGGTCATTGATCGACCTGCTGATTACTGATCGACCTGCTGGTCATTGATCGACCTGCTGATTACTGATCGACCTGCTGATTGATCTGCTGATTACTGATCCCTGCTGATTACTGATCGACCTGCTGGTCATTGATCGACCTGCTGATTATTGATTGACCTGCTGGTCATTGATCGACCTGCTGATTACTGATCGACCTGCTGGTCATTGATCGACCTGCTGATTACTGATTGACCTGCTGGTCATTGATCGACCTGCTGATTACTGATCGACCTGCTGGTCATTGATCGACCTGCTGATTACTGATCGACCTGCTGGTCATTGATCGACCTGCTGATTACTGATTGACCTGCTGGTCATTGATCGATCTGCTGATTACTGATTGACCTGCTGATTATTGATCGACCTGCTGATTACTGATCGACCTGCTGATTATTGATTGACCTGCTGGTCATTGATCGACCTGCTGGTCATTGATCGACCTGCTGATTATTGATCAACCTGCTGATTACTGATCGACCTGCTGATCTGTTGGCTGGCTGTGGTCCTGCTAGGACTGAAATGAATGCACATGTTGTGTTTTGTGGAGCTGCAGTCAGAACAGACCAGTGACTTTGCAGTGATCAGATTGTTATTGATAATGCTGACAGTAATCTGTATCTTCAATCATCTGTATTGACAGACGTCTTTAAATTCGCCCACTGACAGAGCAGAGAGGGAAGTTGTGTCAGATGTCTTCTGAGTGTGAACAACGACAGGTTCTCTGGTCAAACTGTATTCAAGGTGTTTCTGACATAAGTGATCAGTGACTCTGAACATATCACTGATTGACTGGTGATCAGCTGCTGATTGGTGTCGTGTGGATCACTGAGGCGTGTGGGTCGGTACCAGGTGTATGAAGAGGTTGCAGATCTCCTGCAGCAGCACCACCATCCTGCAGGGCTGACGGTAGAACTCAGACCTGACCCACAGCAGACGCAGCTCCTCCATCACAGCAGCCATGTTGTCCTTCAGCTGCCAATCACAACCACAGTTCAGACACAGTCCGATGATGTCACAGTCACACCTGTGCAGGACAGGTCAGTGCACCTGTGCAGCTTGGCGGCAGCGTTTAGAAGTGAACATGTAGGTGTTCCTGGAATAAACACTGCTGTGATCTGTTCTCCTGTGTTCCTGCTGGTTCATGAACCATCAGGAGAGTCTGATGGAACTTTTCAATGCTGTAACGTTTAGAACCAGGAAATGGGAACCATTCTAATGACTGCGGCCAGTAGGTGGCGCTGTCGGCTACACGACTGTAATACACAGAGAAGAACACCAAGAAAAAACCTAGAAGAACAGACAAACTTGTAGAGAAGAAAGCTGCCAGCAGCCATGTTTGACTGTGTCAGAAACAGCTGATCAGTCATGTGATCTGCAGGTACCTGCTGATACTCCACCTGCTGCAGCTCCTCCAGCTTCACCTGTACAGGAATCAGATCTGCTGTCACACATTCTGCTTCCTGCACACCTGAGAGGACGTCAGAGAGACAGACAGACAGACATCAGAGAGGACAGACAGACAGACATCAGAGAGGACAGACAGACAGACAGACAGACATCAGAGAGGACAGACAGACAGACAGACATCAGAGAGGACAGACAGACAGACAGACAGACAGACAGACAGACATCAGAGAGGACAGACAGGTGTGCTGAGGACCTTCCTGGACGTGTCTGTAAAGGTCTCTCAGAGTGAACCAGTAGATGCTGCCTGACAGCTGGAGGATGGACGACACCTGCTGGACCCTTGAACTCTCCAGCTGGACAAACACACAACACCAGTGTTAGTGTGTGTGTACACCTGTACACCTGTACACGTCTCACCACCACAGTGACATCATCACCTGCTGCTGGATGTGGCGCAGGTTCTCCACACGGTTGTTCCAGAAGATGAACTCCTCTGAGGGAAGCGGTTTCAGCCCGTCTAGAACTGGTCTGGACCAGTCCTGCTGTAGGACCTCGTACACAAGCTCCGCCCACTCCACGATGGTCCCGTCACAGGCGTGGACCAGCTTCGGGTCCGGCAGGTTCCTGCGACACCAGAAAAGAAGAGGCAGCAGCGTTCAGAGGTCTCACTCATATATTCCAGAATTCATTTCCACATCCAGCACCTTCCTGCTCTGACTGTATCCAGATCTTTACAGGTGAGTTACAGGTACAACAGGTGTTTGTTTCAGGACAGTAACTCCTGCCATGAAATCTGCTGCTAGGTTTCTGCACATGTCTCCAAATCAATACTAATCAATAAAACAAATGAAAGATCAGGTACAGGTGTGACGAACTGCTGTCACATGAGAAACACATGTTCAGTCCAGTAAAAACACGTCATCTGTCCTACTGTTCTCCTCTGTCCACCCGGAGGCCGTCGTCGTGGTGACCATCATGATGGAGGTCGTCGTCGTGGTGACCATGGTGGCTGAGAGCTCCAGGTTGAGGCAGGAAGGTGTATCCATCCACCTGCGCCTTCATCACCAGCGCCTCGTTCTTCTGCTGCTCCATAAACCTCAGAGTCTCCTCAGCCACACCTGGCGCCCAGCGGCTCCCCGTCTCTGGGTTACCGAGCAACGGGCAGATCACCTGAGGGCACACACACCTGGAACCTTCAACCATCACAGACACACACGCAAAGCATTACACCTAGCTGAAGCTAGCCTTAGCTTTCAGTCAGCAATAACTTCAGACGGCATTAGCCTCAGCTTAAATTAGCCTCAGCCTCTAATTTCTCTCTGCTTCAAATTACAT
>JAMOIN010000449.1:0-20367 GCA_024666655.1 Dascyllus trimaculatus
TGTGACCAATAACGTCATAGTATAGTATGTCGTGATAAATGTCACCAAAAACGTCATAGTATAGTATTTCGTGATAAATGTGACCAATAACGTCATAGTATAGTATGTCGTGATAAATGTCACCAAAAATGTCATAGTATAGTATTTCGTGATAAATGTGACCAAAAACGTCATAGTATAGTATTTCGTGATAAATGTGACCAAAAACGTCATAGTATAGTATGTCATCAACAAAGTCACCAGAAACGTCATAGTATAGTATGTCGTCCAAAAAGTCACCAAAAACGTCATAGTATAGTATGTCGTCCAAAAAGTCACCAAAAACGTCATAGTATAGTATGTCGTCCGAAACATGAAAAAGATGTCATAGTATAGTATGTCGTGAAAAATGTGACCAAAAACGTTATAGTATAGTATGTCGTGAAATATGTGACCAAAAACGTCATAGTATAGTCTGTCGTGAAAAATGTGACCAAAAACGTCATAGTATAGTATGTCGTCCGAAACATGGAAAAAACGTCATAGTATAGTATGTCGTCCAAAAAGTCACCAAAAACGTCACAGTATAGTATGTCGTCAAAAATGTGACCAAAAACATCATAGTATAGTATCTCGTCCAAAATGTCACCAAAAACGTCATAGTATAGTATGTCGTCCGAAATATGAAAAAAACGTCATAGTATAGTATGTCGTGATGAATGTGACCAAAAACGTCATAGTATAGTATGTCGTCCAAAACGTCACCAAAAACGTCATAGTATAGTATGTCGTCCGAAACATGAAAAAGATGTCATAGTATAGTATGTCGTGATAAATGTCACCAAAAATTTCATAGTATAGTATGTCGTCCAGAAAATCACCAAAAACGTCATAGTATAGTATGTCATCAACAAAGTCACCAGAAACATCATAGTATAGTATGTCATCAAAAAAGTCACCAAAAACGTCATAGTATAGTATTTCGTGATAAATGTGACCTTAACCGTCATAGTATAGTATTTCGTGATAAATGTGACCAAAAACGTCATAGTATAGTATTTCGTGATAAATGTGACCAAAAACGTCATTGTATAGTATTTCATCAAAAAAGTTACCGAAAACGTCATAGTATAGTATTTCGTGATAAATGTGACCAAAAATGTCATAGTTTTGTATGTCGTGATGAATGTGACCAAAAACGTCATAGTATAGTCTGTCATCAAAAAAGTCACCAAAAACGTCAAAGTATAGTATGTCATCAAAAAAGTCACCAAAAACGTCATAGTATAGTATGTCGTAATAAATGTGACCAAAAACGTCATAGTATAGTATGTCGTGATGAATGTGACCAAAAATGTCATAGTATAGTATGTCGTCCAGAAAATCACCAAATACGTCATAGTATAGTATGTCGTCCGAAACATGAAAAAAACGTCATAGTATAGTATGTCGTGATAAATGTGACCAAAAACGTCATAGTATAGTATGTCATCAACAAAGTCACCAGAAACGTCATAGTATAGTATGTCGTCAAAAATGTCAGCAAAAACGTCATAGTATAGTATGTCGTCCGAACTATGAAAAAAAACGTCATAGTATAGTATGTCGTCAAAAATGTGACCAAAAACGTCATAGTATAGTATGTCGTGATAAATGTCAGCAAAAACGTCATAGTATAGTATGTCGTCAAAAATGTGACCAAAAACGTCATAGTATAGTATGTCGTGATAAATGTCAGCAAAAACGTCATAATATAGTATGTCGTCCGAAATTTGAAAAAAACGTCATAGTATAGTATGTCGTCAAAAATGTGACCAAAAACGTCATAGTATAGTATGTCGTGATATATGTGACCAAAAACGTCATAGTATTGTATGTCGTCAAAAACGTCATAGTATAGTATGTCGTCAAAAATGTGACCAAAAACGTCATATTATAGTATCTCGTCCAAAATGTCACCAAAAATGTCATAGTATAGTATGTCATCAACAAAGTCACCAGAAACGTCATAGTATAGTATGTCGTCAAAAATGTCAGCAAAAACGTCATAGTATAGTATGTCGTCCGAACTATGTAAAAAAACGTCATAGTATAGTATGTCGTCAAAAATGTGACCAAAAACGTCATAGTATAGTATGTCGTGATAAATGTCAGCAAAAACGTCATAGTATAGTATGTCGTGATAAATGTCAGCAAAAACGTCATAGTATAGTATGTCGTCCGAAATTTGAAAAAAACGTCATAGTATAGTATGTCGTCAAAAATGTGACCAAAAACGTCATAGTGTAGTATGTCGTGATATATGTGACCAAAAACGTCATAGTATTGTATGTCGTCAAAAACGTCATAGTATAGTATGTCGTCAAAAATGTGACCAAAAACGTCATATTATAGTATCTTGTCCAAAATGTCACCAAAAACGTCATAGTATAGTATGTCGTCAAAAATGTGACCAAAAACGTCATAGTATAGGGGACTGGTCCAATAACATCGTACTGGCACCGCCATAGAGAGGCGTCGTGGGATAATGACCGGAAAACTACAGGCAGATGTCGCCAAAATATTAAAAAACGCCAGTCTAGTAGATCTGATCCAGCTACACAAAAAACGCTTATAGAGACAGTGGAAAAGCAACAAATACAGGCAAAACGCCAGTGGTAGAAGATGTCGCCCAACAGGTGTCACCACATAGGTGAGATTTCTGATAATGGTAATCAAAAACGCGCTATAAAGTGAAAAAGAATGCATGTTTCGTGATAAATGTGACCAAAAACGTCATAGTATAGTATGTCATCAAAAAAGTCACCAAAAACGTCATAGTATAGTATTTCGTGATAAATGTGACCAAAAACGTCATAGTATAGTATTTCGTGATAAATGTGACCAAAAACGTCATAGTATAGTATGTCGTGATAAATGTCACCAAAAATGTCATAGTATAGTATGTCGTCCGAAATGTCACCAAAAACGTCATATTATAGTAATGTCGTCAAAAATGTCAGCAAAAACGTCATAGTATAGTATGTCGTGAGAAATGTGACCAAAAACGTCATAGTATAGTATGTCGTGATAAATGTGACCAAAAACGTCATAGTATAGTATGTCGTGATAAATGTGACCAAAAACGTCATAGTATAGTATGTCGTCAAAAATGTCACCAAAAACGTCATAGTATAGTATCTCATCCAAAATGTCACCAAAAACGTCATAGTATAGTATGTCGTCAAAAATGTCAGCAAAAACGTCATTGTATAGTATGTCGTCTGAAATATGAAAAAAACGTCATAGTCTAGTGTCTCGTCCAAAATGTCACCAAAAACGTCATAGTATAGAATGTCGTCAAAAATGTGACCAAAATCGTCATAGTATAGTATGTCATTCAAAATGTCACCAAAAACGTCATCGTATAGTATGTCGTCCAAAATGTCACCAAAAACGTCAAAGTATAGTATGTCGTGATTAATGTGACCAAAAACGTCATAGTATAGTATGTCGTCAAAAATGTGACCAAAAACGTCATAGTATAGTATCTCATTCAAAATGTCACCAAAAACGTCATCGTATAGTATGTCGTCCGAAATATGAAAAAAGCGTCATAGTATAGTATTTCGTCATAAATGTGACCAAAAACGTCATAGTATAGTATTTCGTGATAAATGTGACCAAAAACGTCATAGTATAGTATTTCGTGATAAATGTGACCAATAACGTCATAGTATAGTATGTCGTGATAAATGTCACCAAAAACGTCATAGTGTAGTATTTCGTGATAAATGTGACCAATAACGTCATAGTATAGTATGTCGTGATAAATGTCACCAAAAATGTCATAGTATAGTATTTCGTGATAAATGTGACCAAAAACGTCATAGTATAGTATTTCGTGATAAATGTGACCAAAAACGTCATAGTATAGTATGTCATCAACAAAGTCACCAGAAACGTCATAGTATAGTATGTCGTCCAAAAAGTCACCAAAAACGTCATAGTATAGTATGTCGTCCAAAAAGTCACCAAAAACGTCATAGTATAGTATGTCGTCCGAAACATGAAAAAGATGTCATAGTATAGTATTTCGTGATAAATGTGACCAAAAACGTCATAGTATAGTATGTCATCAACAAAGTCACCAGAAACGTCATAGTATAGTATGTCGTCCAAAAAGTCACCAAAAACGTCATAGTATAGTATGTCGTCCGAAACATGAAAAAGATGTCATAGTATAGTATTTCGTGATAAATGTCACCAAAAATGTCATAGTATAGTATGTCATCAAAAAAGTCACCAAAAACGTCATAGTATAGTATGTCGTCAAAAAAGTCACCAAAAACGTCATAATATAGTATGTCATGATAAATCTCACCAAAAACGTCATAGTATCGTATGTCATCAAAAAAGTCACCAAAAACGTCATAGTATAGTATGTCGTCAAAAAAGTCACCAAAAACGTCATAGTATAGCATGTCATCAAAAAAGTCACAAAAACGTCATAGTATAGTATGTCGTCAAAAAAGTCACCAAAAACGTCACAGTATAGTATGTCGTCCGAAACATGAAAAAGATGTCATCGTATAGTATGTCGTGATAAATGTGACCAAAAACGTCATAGTATAGTATGTCATCAAAAAAGTCACCAAAAACGTCATAGTATAGTATGTCGTCAAAAAAGTCACCAAAAACGTCATAGTATAGCATGTCATCAAAAAAGTCACACACAGTCCTCAGTGCATCCGTTGTATAGTAAAATAAAAAACATACCATGCAGAGATTTTTGCTTTAGTGTGATGAAATATATTTATTTATACCAGATTAGCCAAAAAGACATTCCTTTATTTAAAACCTATAAACAGTTTCTGGATTGATTATCTCTAGTATTTATCATATCACATGTGTGTACATATCATAGCTGCGATATATAAAATTACATACACGGTGATAAAGGCTTTTAATCCGTAAATATGACAAAAGTTATTAGAATTCGTCTGCGTCCATTTAAACCAGCGGCTCCCAACGTGTTGCTGCATTTGAGTGGCGTTGGAGGTGAAATTATCCCCCCCAGTCGTGATCAGTGACGTGTTAAACGTCACACGCGACCTCTTGTGGGTCCCCTGGCCACGGGTTGGGAACCACTGATTTACAACCACAACAGAGCACGAAGACAGTCACCTGGTTTCTGTCTTCGAATTGGAAAATTACTACCTTAATCTACTATATGCGGACATGTTTAATTTGGGATTATACACCATCGACATAGCAGTACAGCGTTTATAGACAATCTGTAAAACGTATGTAGTATTTATAGATATATCAGCTTTAAATACAAAGCTACTTCAGTCACTACTGTATTTACATTCAGAGATATATTATAAATATGCTTCTTGAGCTGCTGCTGCGTTGTACATAATCAAATCTATTAACATGTATATTTATATTTATATATATATATTCAAAACACACACACATCCATATATACAGATAGTAAATGTTGTATTTACATACAGTAGGTCACATTGTGGTTGAATGTGCTGATGGCCAGTCGGAGCAGCAGGAGTATTGCTTCGTGGTTTTATTGGGTGAAACGGACCTCGGCCTCCTGCGGAAACACACCTGGACTCGCCCCAGGTGTTTTCCTCTTCTTCTTCTTCTTCTTCCATATTGCTTGTCAGTATTGCAGCCGGTGTGGAGAGCAGCGTAATCGAGAGGCGCCGACAGAGTTTAAAAAGGGCGGGGGGATCAGTCGCGAGTCTTTTTTGCCGAGTCGGGCCTCGGTGCACCGTCGGGGTCAGAAAAGATCCTGAGGGCCCAGGTGGATGATTATAGGTGTGGCGATGGTCTGCGGCTGGTAATAGGCACTGTCGATGTACAGGCCGCCTACGGACAAGGAGACAGAGCAGCAGGGTTAACGGGAACACGAGCAGTCATTATCAGCAACACAGAGGCTCTTTCTGAACGCTGTAAGAGGCGAACACAGGAGGGAAAGCCTTTACATCCTCCTTCAGCGTGGCCTCTGAGAAACAAGAGCTGCAGTCTGAGAGCAAATGCTTGAGATTTTCAACCTTTAGACAGTCCTTGACCTGCGTAACGTGCAGCTCTGTCAGGAAAAGTAACCAAATTTAAGCTGATCACGTGTAATCAAAAACAATTTACATGTGTCGTTTAAAAATTCGCTGAAAACAAACTTCCTGTTCTAACCAGATTCTGTAAAAAACTAAAAATTCTCTGCTCTTTGCCGCAACAGTGAAGCCACGACTGACTCTCGGCTGAACTGCAGGCAGTGTTTACAAAAAAGCAGAGAGAAGGCAAGGATAGGAACAACTTAAAAGTCTGCGTAATGTGGGTAACATCTGTAGGTGTCTTGATTCCAGTTTATTTTTTAATTTTTTGTCAAATGAATGCATAAATAACAACATGCATTTGTATGAGTTATGGTCTTATGACATTTAGGACTGGTCCCGAATATTCAAATATCCGAATATTCGTTCGATGTGGTGGTATTCGGGTATTAATTTTGATATTCGAATGGGCACCACCGAGCATCGCCGAGTGCTGCCAAATGCTGCTGAGCGTTGCCAAGCGTTGCCAAGCGTTGCCAATTGTTGTCGAGCATTGCCAAGCGTTGCCAAGCGTTGTCAAGGCTGTAGTATGCCGCCAGGCGCCGCCGAACGCTGCCGAGGCTGTAGAACACCACAGTGGTTCTAGTATGCGGACCTGCCGGCTCTGGTGGCCCCCCTTACAGGCCTACACGGCGGCACGAACCGAATATCGGATCCGAATATCCGAAGCACAGATATTCCTATTCAGACCAGCCCTAAAGACATTGTTGTCATATATTTTAGTTTTTTGCAATATTGGTAAAACCTGTGGGCTCTTTTTTCATTAGGGTCCGAGCACCAACTGTGCAAGAACCCTGTTGTTAATCCTTAGATTATTCTTATTTTACGGACTGCTAAATCGCAATCCTGAGGCCCTAAACATACTGGAAAACGCGTATAACTTGGACCACGCATCAGAACTGCTAAAAATTTAATATTTTGGGGGAATTACACCTGTGAATGGCAAAATGTCTCAATAGCGCCATCTTGAAAATGGAAAAAAGGGTTTATATTCAGTTAGTTTCACCAAGAGCTACGAATTTCGGTGCACATGTGTATCACGACCAGGCGCACAAAAAAGCCTCAAGAACCCACAATGCAACAGGAAATCCGCCATTTTGAATTTACTGTCAGATTTGTGGCGATTTTGGCAAAAATTTGCAAATTTTCTAGAGCAAACTCGTCCCAGGGGGTAACTCCGAGAGATCTCAAATGAGGCCTCCATGTACTACAGGCATTGGTGAGCTAAAGTTATTAAAATGTTCCGCTAAAGTACGAGGGCGTGGCCGTGGTGGCCTGCGGCGTTTTGCCATGAAAGAAACAGGAAGTGCTGTCTAACTAGCCTATATGTGCTCTAGTCGGCCTAAAAATTCACATGCATGATTAAAGTCCTGCCCTGATGACAGCCACATGGCGATGCCTTGTCTCAGTTGAGAACTTGTTCAATACTTTGTTTTTTTTTTATGATTTATGTAGTTATAACTGTATAACTCTGCACAAAGGACGTCCTTTTGAGTCGTCTCTCCTTCTTCATGGTTGTTCTGCTTCCATGGAGGTGCAGGGCTTGAGAGAACAAATGCATCAGGAGCAAATAAAAAAAGAAATGCACAGAAACTACTTGGGGTTCAGAGGGTTAAAATGCCTATAGGAGTCCACAGACTGCGTGCACACATCTACTGATCTACTGAAATCAAAATTAAATTGATATATAACCTTTGTAAGACCTCAACAGAGTGGGTTAGAGCGGGGAAAGAGCATTTAAACCAATCACAATATTAGTATCCTGCATGCAAACATGTACCAAAACATATGAAATGATATAAAATTTAATAATCAAACCATTTAATTTAAATACTGTTGTGTGCACTGCAGGGAATGGCAGCCTTCCCACCTCTGGAAGCCTTAACTAATTTTGTTAGCTTTAAATTAATAATTTGATTTGAATTCTTGTAAAGTGACATGTTGTTATTTAAGGACATTTTATGTTGTCGAATTGTAGAAATAACCTTAATAATTGACCTTTTTAAGGATCTGCAGATGCCACTGAGCACCTCAGATCAAACAAATTGACATGTTTAACTGTGTGCATGATTAATTTGTCTCACCTGCTTATTTAAAACCTGAAAATCTGACTGCTTGTGTTTCTCACCTTCTTTTTAGTGGCACTTCCAGGCTTCCAGAAACTTACTTGGTGAGTATCTATTTTTATTACTGCTTACAGAAACTCTTAAGTGGATTGGTCCAGTCGCCTTGGTTTTAGCACCTACATATCTCACAATCTGGATGACTGAGAATCTTTAGAGGCAACTTGTAAAGAAAATTAGGCTGGTTTACTTTAAAATTAAATAAATGAAGGGAGATGAGAAATAAATATACATTAATTGACAAGATGAGCAGAGTTTAGGTGCAAAAATAACTTAAAATTCAGCAGTGACAACACAGAAAACAACACGAACCACAAGCTACTCGGCGGTTGACAAAAATATCCATTTATTTAAAAAGAATATCACCTACAGACAGGTCAAAATAAAATATCTCTCTGGGAAGAAAGTATTTTAACTCAACACAAAAACAACAACAACAAAAGAAAAGAATGGCTCGACAGTAAGCTGTAAACTCGGACATTCGATATCCAAACGAAAGGAAAAAGGTTTTCAGTGCAACCGATAAATGTAAACCTGATTTTCTCTCTCTCATAACAGAAAACAACAATAGAAAACAGAGAGAAATAAACATACAAAACAAATGTTCACATCCATGAGAGGTTGTTAAAGGAATAATCAACCCTCTGACAAATAAGCCCTGATCAGCTATCAGTTCTCTACCTGTGTATTCTGTTAGTTCCCTAAAGCTGGTATTAAGTTCCCTATGTGGATGTTTGTTTTAAGGTAGAACGTGTGTTTTAAGTTATCTAAAGTAAAAGTATATTTACTTCCTACAATAACTGGTTTTAATTTTCTATCATGAATGTTGAGTTAGTTCCCATGAAGAGGATGCTTAGTTCCCTGCACTGTATTTGGCGGTTGATGTAAGGTAGCTGCTTATTAGCTCCCTAAAGAAGCAGTTTAGTTCCCTGTGTTAATATTTTGTTGGTGGTATATAGTCATCTGCAGAAGATGTTTAGATTTCAAAGTTAATTCATTTAGTTCCCTGAAGTGGTTGCTAATTTATTTTCAAAGAGCTGGTTTATGCTAGGTGTTTTTGGTTCCCTAAAGAGGCCATTTAGTTCCTTATTATCAATGTCTTGTCATTCATGTAAGGTCTAGTTTTGATTTTAAAGTAGATTTATTTAGTTCCCTATTTTCATCAGTTGGCTGTGTTATTCTAAATCAGCGGGTGTCAATTTATTCATTTGTTTTCAAATAGTTGGTTTATTTAGCTGTTGGGTTTATGCTAGGTGTTTTTAGTTCCCTAAAGAGGCTGTTTAGTTCTATAATGTTATGTTGCTATAAATAAGCAGTGGGTGTCAATTCAGTTCCCCGAAGTAGTTGTTAATTTCTTTTTTAACTTTTAATAGTTGGTTTATTTAGCTGATGTTGTAATGTAGCAGTTTATTAGTTCCCTAAACAGGCCATTTAGTTACCCACTAATAATATTTTGTCATTAGTGTACGGTTTGTAAGTAATAGTTTTGATTTTAAAGTAGGTTTCTTTAGTTCCCTACTTTGGCTGTGTTACTGTAAATCACCAGCGGGTGTCAGTTTAGTTCCCTAAGTGGTTGTTAATTTCTTTATATATTGTCAAATAGTTGGTTTATTTAGCTGTTGGGTTTATGCTAGGTGTTTTTAGTTCCCTAAAGAGGCTGTTTAGTTCTATAATGTTATGTTGCTATAAATAAGCAGTGGGTGTCAATTCAGTTCCCCGAAGTAGTTGTTAATTTCTTTTTTAACTTTTAATAGTTGGTTTATTTAGCTGATGTTGTAATGTAGCAGTTTATTAGTTCCCTAAACAGGCCATTTAGTTACCCACTAATAATATTTTGTCATTAGTGTACGGTTTGTAAGTAATAGTTTTGATTTTAAAGTAGGTTTCTTTAGTTCCCTACTTTGGCTGTGTTACTGTAAATCACCAGCGGGTGTCAGTTTAGTTCCCTAAGTGGTTGTTAATTTCTTTATATATTGTCAAATAGTTGGTTTATTTAGCTGTTGTTTTATGCTAGGTGTTTTTGGTTCCCTAAAGAGGCTTTTCAGTTCCCCATTATCAATATTTTGTCATTCATGTATGGTTTGTAAGTAATAGTTCTGATTTTACAGTAGATTTATTTTGTTCCCTATTTTGGCTATGTTATTGTAAATAAGCAGGTGGTGTCGCTTTAGTTCCCTGAAGTGGTTGTTAATTTTATTTATTTACTTTTAAACAGTTGGTTTATTTAGGCTGTTTAGTTCACCACTATTAATATTTTGTCATGAGTGTATGGTTTGTACGTTGTTTAGTTTCCTGCATAAGATGCTTAGATTTCGAAGTTAATTTATTTAGTTCCCTACATTGCAGTATGTGTTCATTTAGTTCCCTGAAGTGGTTGTTAATTAATTAATTTATTTTCAAATAGTTGGTTTATTTAACTTTTGGTTTATGCTAGGTGTTTTTGGTTCCCTAAAGAGGCCGTTTAATTCCCAATATCAATATTTTGTCATTCATGTATGGGTTTGTAAGTCATAGTTTTGATTTTATAGTAGATTTATTTAGTTCCCTATTTGTAACAATTTAGTTTCTGTAGTTCCCAACTTTGGCTGTGTTATTGTCCATCACCAGCGGGTGTCGCTTTAGTTCCCTGAATTGGTTGTTATTTTTTTTATTAACTTTTTAATGATTGGTTTATTTAGCTGTTGGTTTATGCTAGGTTTTTTTGGTTCCCAACTATTAATATTTTGTCATTAGTGTACGGTTTGTAAGTTCTTTAGTTCCCTACCTTGGTTATGTTGCTATAAATAAGCAGTGGGTCTCAATTTAGTTCCCTGAAGTGGTTGGTAATTTTTTTCTTAACTTTTAAATAGTTGGTTTATTGAGCTGTGGGTGTAAGGTAGCAGCTTCTAAGTTCCCTAAAGAGGCTGTTTGGTTCTCCACTAATAATATTTTGTCCTTAATGTATGGTATGTAAGTAATAGTTCTGATTTTAAAGTTGATTTTCCCTACCTTGGTAATGTTACTATAAATAACCAGCGGGTGTCAATTTAGTTCCCTGAAGTGGCTGTTAATTTGTTTATTAACTTTATGCTAGGTGCTTTGGTTCCCTAAAGAGGCTGTTTAGTTCCCCACTATTAACATTTTTTAAATTTATTATTATTTAGTATTTATGTGGTTTGTAAGTTCTTCAGTTCCTATGATATAACGTTCACTAAGTTCCCTAGTTTCTACATTTTAGTTGCTTAAGTACAAAACTAATTCTGATTACGATTTCCTGGATCTTTTAGTTCCCTGTACTCTAAGTTGATGGTGGATGGCAGGCGTTATCTTTTTGGTTTCAAGTTCTATGTATTTTGTAGTTTGGTGGTTAGAAAGTGTTTTTACTTCACTCCAGATGATATTTAAATATTTAGTTCCCTGTATCATATATTTGGGTGTATGATGGGTATTTTCTTTTCGGTCTATACTATAGATATTTAGTAGTTTGTTCCCCTTCACAACATGTTTTTTTTATGTTCACGAGTTTAGTCAATTTGGTGTCTTTAGTTCCCTACATTGGTTATTTAATTGTCCGTGTACAGGTGGTGTTAATTTAGTTCCCTGAAGTTGTTGTTAATCTCTTTTACAGGTATCATCTTTTCTGTTCCATACTGTAGATATTTCATGGTTGGTGGTTCGTAGGTTCTTTAGTTCCCTACAGAACATGTTTTACATGTTGGCAGTTCCTAGAAAACTGTAGTGAAATAGTTCCCTTATTTACTACAGTGGATGTTTTGTTCTTCAGGGTGAATTTTATGGAGTTTCAGGCATTGTGGGAGCATGGATTAGTTGGTTTCTTGCTATGTAATGCTGCTAATATTAGCTTTATTTCCCTACAGTGTCGTCTTGGTGGATATTTAGGAAGATAAAAGGGTGTTTTGAACTAAAAAACTCAGCCACAGTCGGGGAACTGTTACTTTATTCCCTCAATATGTTATTTATTCAGTTCTTTACATTGCCCCTTAAGAGTTTAGGACTTTAGTGGCTATTTTTTGCTCCTTATTCGCCTGCATTTTTAGTGTCTTTACGTTTCTATAGCGGTTGTTGGGTTAGTTTCCCTGCAGAGGATGTTTAATAGTCCTGACTGTTTAATAATCCTTTCTAGGTGCATTCAGTGGCTGTTTGTTTAGTTCCCTTGCTCTGAGGTTAATGACTTCCCTTGTAAATTTAATACCCGACAGCAGACACCCAGCTCCCTGCTTTGTAATGTTTTCCTGAGCAGTCTTTCACACGCCGCGGCTCGCTAAATGCTGAGCTTTCATTGCGTAACGGTTTGCTGATCAAAGAGCTTATTTGTCAAACCCTGTGTTCACACGGACGGCGAAAGACGAGGCCGACGCAACTTTCTAACAGCCAAATGAATCTCGCTGATTGCTGCTGCAGCCCGGAGGGAACATGCTGTGCGACAATAGTTCTGCCTTATTTAATGCTCGGGAGTCTGTCGAATTGCAGTGTTGGTTTTCGTGAATGCACAGCCGGGGTATTCCTTTAACAAGTGAGATGGGTGGGGAGGTGGGGGAGTCCTAATAGGGGTACAGGTGGGTGACGGGGTATGTCGTAGGGACTCGGATGACTGGGACAACTACTGAGGGCATTCTGGAGGGAAAACCTGAGGAAGAGCGAAGAAAACAAACGTTGGAAATGAACGGATTTAATGGACGGATAATTGATGGGATAAAGGAAGTGGGAGCTTACTGTAAGCAGGGAGGGCGCCTGCAGGGCTGTAGCCGTAAGGAGCACCAAAACCTGTGAGGGGGAAACAGGAAGTCGGTAAGTCGTAGGTAGGAGTTGGCGATCTGGCCAGAAAGTCACATGATGTTTTGTGGTAGAAGCACACTTCTACTTACTAGGGATGCACAATAATGCCAATTTGAACCAATGCCGATAATTTTATACTTCTTGCAGCCGATAACTGATAGTGTCAACTGATTGGGTTCGTGCCGCAGTGTTGGGCGGGGGTGACACCGTAGCGTGACACCAGAGCTGGCAGGTCCACGTACTACAACCACGGCTGCAATCTAGAGCCTTGGCAACGCTCGGTAGCGCTCGGCAACACCCCCCCGGCGCACACGACTATTCGAATATCAAATTATCCTAATACCACCACAACCAACCAATACTTGGATATTCGATGACCAGTCCTAGTCAAATGTCTTCTTCAGACATGGTAAACAAAGTCCACACTGGTCAGTGCCACGCCATGCTGCTTGTTTTCTCTGCCCGCGCAGTCTGATGACATCACACATATGCGACAGTACCATCAGGGAGGGGAGGGGTTGAGGAGCCAGGCATGAGCACAAACCACAACACACAGACCAACGGCAAAAACCAAGATTCCAAGTCTTTATTATTATCAGAATAACGCCATAATTGCCAAAATTAGCCCATAATTATCGGACGCCAATATTATCGTGCATCCCTACTTCTTACAGATCTCGTTGAACTTCAAGCTAAAGGGCCGACTACAGACCAACTAACCAGCTAACCAGATAGCCCCGGCTTGTCTTGTGTTTTTCTACCTGCCAACTGGTTGATGTTATGGCAGTCCTTAAATTCAGCAGCTCTAGTGATTCTCTTGGACTGCAGCTAGCAATGTGTAGACCAGGGGTGCCCAGTATTACACCATCTTGGACTGGAGCTAAGCAAAGGTTTATAAAGTCTACACTAGGGGTGCCCAGTCCTGGTCCTCGAGGGCCACTATCCAGCTTGTTTTAGATGTTTCCCTCTTCCAACACACCTGATGCAAATGATCAGGTCGTTATCAGGCTTCTGCAGAGCTTGACGATGAGCTGATCATTTGAATTGGGTAGTGGCTCTCCAGGACCAGGATTGGGCACCCCTAGTGTAGACTTTATAAACCTTCGCTTAGCTCCAGTCCAAGATGGTATAGTATTGGGCACCCCTGGTCTACACATTGCTAGCTTCAGTCCAAGAGAATCACTAGAGCTCCTGAATTTAAGGACTGCCATAACATCAACCAGTTGGCAGGTAGAAAGACGGTATAGTCGCAGGACATCCATGGGACGAGGGACTACCAGCCAGCAGGTAGGGAATCGAGATGACACAGGACTAGCTTGTTAGCTGTGCTTCTACTTGAAAATGAAAAGACAGACAGTCCTAGGAGCTTCAGTAAAAAAGCAGCTGGACTTCTCTTTAAAGTTCTTGAAGACATTTCACCTTTCTTGGATGTGAGGCGAAACTTCCCCAAAAACCCAGAAGAGAAGTCCAGTTGCTTTCTATTGAAGCTCCAAGGACTACCATGACTTGGATGACTGAGAATCTACACACAAAAAAGACATATAGCACCCTGAATAACACAATCTGGACCCTGAAAGGCAGGTCATACTCCAAATTTAGATCGTCCTCGATATAAGATCATCAAACCGCCCACATCCAAGGCGCGGCATATCTAAAGGCTAAAACAAAGGCAACTTGAGTTTCTAATTTGAAAGACTTTATGCATTTTAAAAGGCTCATCTCTGATCATATCCAGCTGCTGGTTGTGAGGACAGCTGCTGTGGATGATTCCAGCTGTCACTATTAAAACATTTAGGGCTTCAAGTCAACGCTCAACTGCTGCAAGTAATCAGAGCTGCAACCACTAGAAGTGAATCTCACATCTTTATGAGCTGTACTGTAATACAGTATCATGCAGTCTACAGAGAGCCATCACACCCTCAGCTGTGTCTGTCAGGCACAAGTCTGCACAACTGCATTAATAAAGAAAGCTGGAAGAGCTGCTGAACCAGCTCTTATACCGACTTCTGCAGAGACACACTGTATGACTGCAGGCTGGGGATGACATAGCTGTCACTGCAGCCATCAGCTGGGAATACTTCAACATATTTTGAAGTATTACATTAGAAAAACTTCAGGAAAACGGCAAAATCTGAGAAAACCCTGCCAATTTTGCAACAATATTTAAGTACTGTTAACAAAGAGCGTCATGGGAGATGAAAACACCTTTCTGAGCTTTAACTTGCATGACAGATTAGCTGTTCCTGCTTCTAGAGTCTTAAAGCAGCTTTTAATATGGCGGATACCATCTGACATGAAATAATAATCACAGCTTTGCTAAAGACTTCTCTCAATTTTTCTCTGCTAAACAAGTTAATTTCAACACCAGACACTTGAGCTCAAAAAGAAAGGATCCATCCTCAGTGAAGGACCTCGGATCCCTAATCTGTCTCTATACCTGGCTTGTTTAGGAGATGCTCCAGGTAGTGACCAGTGCCGATGCTACCATTTAGGTAAATGCTAGCTGTTAATGCTAACTGCTAATTCAACCAGCACTGCCACGTTCAACTGACCCAGGACCGTTTAGGAGATGCTCCAGGTAGTGACCACTGCCAATGCTAACTGCTAGGGAACTACCATACTACTACAGCTTTAGCTATTATTAAATGCTACACTGCTACCACAGGCCTTCTGATACTAACTGCTAATTCAACCAGTAATGTCACGTTCAGCTGACCCAGGCCCGTTTAGGAGATGCTCCAGGTAGCGACCAATGCCGATGCTACCATTTAGCTAGCTGCTAATACTAACTGCTAATCCAACCAGCACTGCCACGTTCAACTGACCCAGGCCCATTTAGGAGAAATTCCAGGTCGTGACCAATGCCGATGCTACCATTAAGCTAACTGCTAATTCAACCTGCACTGCGACATTCAGCTGACCCAGGCCTGTTTAGACACACTCCAAGTAGTGAACAGTGCCGATGCTACCATTTAGCAAGCTGCTAAATGCTAATGCTAATTCAACAAGAACTGTCATGTTCAACTGACCCAGGCCCGTTTAGGAAATGCTTCAGGTAGTGACCGGTGCCGATGCTACCATTTAGCTAGCTGCTGAATGCTAATGCTAACTGCTTGTTTCTTCTGCTTTGTGTGTTTTTTTTAATGACTAACAGTTTGGTTGCATTCCAATAGTAAGATTTCAGTACTAAACACTACCCCAGAAAAAGATATAGTACGTCCTAATACATGTCATATGCCACAAATACTACGATGTCCTACTGAGTTCGTTAGAGTTTGCTGTCAGAACTTATTCAGAGAAGGTTTCTATCTCCCTCTCTCTTTTTAGAAAATGTCAGAAACCACCTGAGGCAAGTTTAAAAACACGTTTTTGCAAAATTTGGGAAGATTTTCCAAATTTTTGGCGTTTCCATTAACGTTTACTAATGAATCAATACGCGCATAAAAACACAACATGGGAACACGGCTAACGTTGGAACGCAGCCTATAGCGCCACCTTCTGAAAACACCATGTGGCCTAGTGTGTTCACTCCACAGCAGCTCATGGAAACAAGCCTAACTTTGCTTCATTTCTACAATTTCTACACATTTCTATGAGAACACGGCTGCAGTAATGACAGTTTTGCTGCATCCTGAACTCTTAAGCAAACACATCTGTTACAGAAGCACCGCAGCAGCAGAGGTCCGACTATAATAACTATACATCCAGCCACAGCCGGGCAGAGCAGCTGTGCTCAGCTGGACACTGCTGGCCTTTTAAAATGAATAATGACCTGCATGATCTGGATCTGCAGAGTGTTAGAACTGGACCGACACCAGCTGTTCTTATGGATCAATGGGAAAGATTCTCGCTGTGAGTCCTCTGATTAAGTTTCATTATTTGCTGATAAATTGCATTAACAGCAGGCTGCATCCGACCCCCCCCCCCCCCCCAGGTGCGACTTACCTGGTGGGATGTATCCATGTGTGGGTGGGGTGCTGATGTATGGAGCTCTGGGGATGACGGGGACCCGAGGAGGTCTGGCGGCGAGGGCCGGGAGGGTCAGCACCGAGGCCACGGGTCGCTTTGGCTGCACAAACACAAGGACCATATCAGAACTGGAAATGTAGTTTGATTTCCATATAAATCCATCAAATCTGAAAATAGTTCCCCTCCGACTCGCCCAGAATCAGCTGATGCTTTATCTACAGTAACTTTAGTATATTTAATGAAGCCTTGCAAAGTTTTACCTTCATGCTATGAATATTTTTAGAGTTACAAGTCATTAAAGTGCATAGAAATGTGCTTTTTGTGTTTGTCTGCTGCACTGAGGAAGTTATGAGGCTCAGAAATTATGGAAAAAGTCCATTAAAAGGTGTGAACTTTCAACCATCCTCATGTACTTCAAGGGCCTGGAACTCTTGTCCTCATTGACTTTGTTTATCCTGTAAATTATACTTCCTATTTGTTGACATTCACACAAATAAAATCAACTTCAACACGTAAACTGAGCCGTCGTCATTCAGAGCCATTGTTTTTACTTACTGGAGGGTTGGGCCGTTTCTTCTTGCTGGTCGTGGACTTGGATCCGGAGAACAAGCTGTTCAGGGCGGCTAGCGCAGCGCTAGCTTTGGCTACTTTCTTATTGGGACCCGTCCCCCGAAACACCTGCTTGTCCACCTCCACCTGTCGCAGCAGATAAACACAAGACGGGAGGTTCTTCAGGTAAATACTAAAAGGAGGCGACGTTTTCAGTTTGGTTTCCTTTAGCAGGACAAATACCAGAATCAGACTACAGGGTTCTGTCATCCAAGGTGGTCACGGTTAGCCTACAGTTCAATACACTCTCCAGACATAAGATTATCTGTTTTAGTGGAAAATAAATAAAAGAAATACCCTTCCTGCCAAAGCTGATAGTTGTTCATGTTGATAACTGATTGTTATCATAAAAAAAGATGCACTTCTAAATCGCTGTTCAACAATTGGCCCAACAACTTCACACGCTAGCAGCTTTGTGATGCTACAATTAGCTACATGCTAGGGGTGGAACAACACTGAACCGAACCGAACCGTTCAGTACAGGTTCTTTCGGTTTGGTACAGAGGTGTACCGCCGTACGAACATTTTAAGACTATTAAGAATGGCCAGAATAGTTTTAATTGTGAACCTCGTAGTTCCCACAGTTGTGTTGGACCTTCTTCGTCTCACAGTTGAACAGTATTGAGGAACTAAAAACAAGTAGGAGTTTCCAGGGGAACACAGGATGTGATGGACCGTTTGTTCTCCTGCTTCTGTACGTATGGCTAATGCTAATGGGATGGCTAATGCTAACAGCTGGAAGATGCTCCGCCGTGGTTAAAACCACCCGTCTGGGATCACTTGGGTTTCCTGGTAAAGTATGAAAAAGGAGTAAAACAAGTGGACCAGACCAAAGCTGTAAGGAGCTCCAAACGTGGAGAAAGTATGGTGTTTATTATTGGTCATAACTCTGGTTTTACTTGGTCGATCAACACAATTCAAAGACCGGTAGATAGTTTGAAATCCACACTTTGGACACAAGTTGAAACGGAGACTCAGCGAGGCGTCCTGCTGCTACGTCATCTTAAATCGGTCATGTCAATTTGACGACTCCAGAGGGTTCTGTACTGAACCGAACCGAACTGCGACTTCTACACCGAGGTACGTACAGAAATGTGATTTTTTGTACCGTTACACCCCTACAACATGCTAATGGCAGCAAACCAACCTACACACAACAACAATGCTAAGAAGCTGGTGTTTATCTATGTTTATGTTTAGATATAGTGGTTACCGCGTACGCCATCTTGGTTTAGCATGTTAGTGCGCTAATTCGGGCTACAAAATGAATCAACTAATCAATCAAACGATCAACAGAAAACAAACGGGCTACTTTTGTGTTTGTTTTTTTTATCGTGATCGAGGACGCCAGTGTCCGATAATTTCCATAATTAATAATTCCAGTAGGTTTTATATATATTATTACATCAGTAACGTTGATCTCCATAATTGATGACACTCCAGGAGGGTCTTAGCCTTAATATTTTAATTAGCTGGTTAATGTCTGTAACTAATAATACCAAAGGGTCTTAGCTATATCATTACATTAGTCAGGTTAATCTATATAATTAATAACTGTAGGGGTTTAATATGTATCACAGTGAGGTGAAGTAGTATTTCAGACCATTTGTAGGCTTTTTTTATTCCTTAATATGTACATTTCTCAATTAAAATCACACCATAAATAACATTATAGGGTCTTAACCCCAATATTTTAACATGCTAGGTTAATTCCAACACCAGGCTCAACCCTTTATACTGGAAAGTTCTGGTTCCGGAGCAACAGCTGTTGTTTTAAATGTACAATATAAATAATGAGCTGCTAGAAGCTGTGATGCTTTCAAACTGTAAACCAGATTTTTACTTCTGATTTTCCTTTTTTGGTATTTGAAAATGGCAAAAAATGTGAATAAAACAGTAATTTTGCTCAAAATATTGAGGGAATGTTTTGTTTTTTGGACTCCGGGTCTCGTTGTAGTCGCCTAACTGAAACTTTGGCGGCTCTTCTTTGTTCTAAACAGACACTGAAGAGTTGTTTTCCAGGTAAACTGTTGCTTCACTGCTGTCGTTATGATAATTACAAAGAACTAAACCTAAACAGCTTCATTCACGCGACATTTAGCCTTAAACAGAACAAACTGATCTTGCAGGATGTGAACTGGTTTCACGTTGCTGCCATTTGAAGATGTTTCCATTCTCAGGAAGCAGCGGCATCAAACACTTCCTCTCCCTCATCAATTCCTAACAAGATCATCTGACGGGAGGCGGGAAACCTGGGTGCTTCCTTACCTCTATGATGAAGCGCTTGTCGTAGCTGCTGCCGCTCTCCGAGATCAGCTCGTACTTGAGGCCGCGGCGCTTCTCGTTCAGCTCCATCACCGGGTTTTTGCCTCCCGCCGTCAGGATCGGACCCGGAGCTCTGGACTGGAGGATCACAGGGAGGGAATCAGGTCAGGGATTCACAGAGCGGTTGTAAGAATCGAAGGAGCTCAGTGGCGTCAGGAATCAATCCTGCAAGTTGGAGCAGGAGCACTGAGGGAGTATAAAACAGACTAAACTCATACTACACTCTGGGCATGACGACGTGGTCAAGACCATAGACATATAGACGTAGACGCCGCGTTGACTGCTGCTGCCGATAGGAGCCGACGTGCCTACGCGGCGGCCATCTTGGTACAGTGCCACTCGCCCCTACAGTGCATTACGTCTATAGAGGAATGACATGTCTGCACTATAAAAGTGATCATAAATCCATCAGTTGTCAACATATGTTGTTTGTTACAAACGTCAGACATGGAGGACGGACAGGCAGACATAAA